>JAQFZE010001751.1:0-16720 GCA_034695245.1 Dicyrtomina saundersi | reverse complement strand
CACAACTGACTGAGAATGCGTCGACTTTTGAACGTCATGAGATTCGCAGACGGTAGACTCAAGTTGGAGCTGAATAAAGGTGTGGGGTTACGGAAGACTGTGAGAATTTTAGAGCCTGAAATTAGATTGAGATTGAATGGGCAAAAGAAAGATGAGGAGAGATGACAGAAGGCATACGAGTGGAACAGAAGTTGCAAGCTCATTAGTTTGTGATCATGAACTAAAGATTTTCCGATTTTGGTGACAGTGACGTCTCATTATGAAATTATAAACATTTAACATTGGATTTTGCTCTTTTAGTTCAAGTTTTTCACAATTCTAAATTTACTCCTTATATGCCTACCGTATTTTCTTTAACAGTACACATGTCTGTAATTGTGGACGGGAACGTAATAGTATTAGGATTAGGTATAGGTATAGGCATGTACCGATGTTGCATTGTAACTTAGCACTAGGAATTTTCCCAATTTTTTGCAGTAGTAAAATACGTGTATTTTAAACCCCCTAACGAATACCGTGTAAATTGGATGAGTTACCAGGTTTGACCTTAGTGAATTTTTATTGTTGATAATTATTTGTCTATGGAATTCCGTACGTTTAAAAATAAACTGTTCAACGATATGACTTGTTACGACCAAATATTGTATAATTAAACGCCATTTAATTATTTTATTCTTTTATTTAACAAACGTTGTAATAACGTTGCAGAGCCTGTCTGAAGGGAATAACACGGAGAATAAAATATGAAATAAATTTAATAACTAACTAGGTACAAGCACCATCTACAGTTTCTGAAATTCTATCCTGGAATATGTATATTTATAATGACCGAGTTATAATATTTACTTTTTTTGAATTTTAATTCTACATAATATTTATTCCATTAATTATTCAAAGCATCATTTATAATTATATACAAACTTAGCATCTGGAAATTACCTGAATAGTTGTGACCAGCCAGAGAGCATCCGTTGCTATACAAGTGACCATTAAATGCGTTTCGAGGACACCGCAATTCTCCGTAATAATTAAAAAAAACAATTCAGAATACGACTATTAATAACAAATGCTTAATAATGTTGAATGTTAACATTATTTTTTTTTTATAATATTATCCATAAACATTTGATTCTATATTTTTGTTTTACGACGTCTTAATGTGAGCTTTTTCTTTGATAATACGATTTAATTTTATAGTTTACGAGATCCGGTTTACTGTCTATACTGTAAATCATTAGACAAAACGCGTAAACTCTGCATCAAGGTGGGAACTGAACTGTGTGCTACTAATCGACAGAAATTAAATTTTAGGTAAGTTATATATTAAACATCATAATATACCTATAAATACTTTGATTAGTAATTCAACAATAGTTCAATCTCAACTTTTAAACTTTGGATATAAAAGTGGGACAAAACTAAACTTCCAAGAATGACATTACTTTTAATGATGAGGGAGAAGGATTAGCCGCCAAAATAGACCCACGTGGTCATATCCAAGGTTCCCGAGTCAACGTCTGACGTGGTACGAAGTGGGGCGCAGTTACTGTAATTTGTCTTCTCCTCCCAAATCCCACCTTCCTCACAAGCTCTCGTCACCGTATCTAATTAAAAACAAACAAATAAAAACATGACTCAATTAAAATGACGATTAAAACAATTAAAATTATTCCAGTTTTAGTTTCCCTTTTTCCACCACTCCAGTAACAATAATTAGAACAATAACATTTTATCAGTACCAATTTAATTAATTACAAAAAACAACTTAATTTACAGACACCAGCCAACTGCACATGGAAATTACTGAAGAAGTAATTATTATTTTAGTTGCTTCAGTACAGTATTATGGTTGCGACGTCCAATTTTGTGTTGATACTTTGCATGAATAAAAATCTACTTTTGTCAAACGTTAGTTTAATGAAGTAATGTGTTTTTTTGCAGGCTGCTCAAAAATACAGCAGACTTTCCTTTAACAAGTTACGGTTGACGGTAGTGCGTTTCCTACGTAGGCTGGATAGTAAGTTGTATTACAACTCCTTGCTTTGGAGCACATATGATTAAATGACTGGTATTGCGTATCTTTGCCGCAAGCAGAGCGTTAAGGATTAAACTGCATATTGCCAATGTGAATGCCAAAAGAATTTAAGTATTGCAGTGCACTGAAACAGAACTATTAAACTCAAACTATAAATATTTATGAAGCGTATAAAAGGACATCAAAGATTCCAAAACGCGCCCTTTGCCCACCACTATTATTATGGTCTTCCCTCTGTGTGTAGTGACTGTATTCTGATCTACAAAAAATGTGACACCACTTTATGTACTGACAAAAGTCACCCGTTCCACTTTAGTGACCGATATGCGGATACGAATACCACACCGAATTCATACCGAAACAGTTAGGACTGCAGATTGTATGTACAAAAGTGTATAAACCTTTTGGGGATTCAATTTACATTATAATACATATCGACTCTGTTTCAATGCCGAGATACTGTTTCTAATTTTCAAACCAAGTTTCACACAAAATCAACGTGTATGCGGGGTCCATATGTATTTGTCATAAGTCTAAAATGTTAATGATTTCTTCACAAGTCAAAATATGCTGCGATTTTAGAGCTGGAATATAATCCAGAATTTTACTGGTATTTCTTTTGAATAAAAGAAACTATACAAAGTCGAATTCGTTCGAAGTCCAAGGGCCGTGTCTAAAACTTAAAACTGCGAAAACTACAAAATACGACCCTACAAGAGATTAAAATGATTTACAATGCAAAACACTACGCAAACCTGGTCAAGATTAAAAACAAGGCCGGCCCTATAATCTGAAACTGCTCTTCAGTCTCCATGATTTAATGACGAGACTTGAAACTATAAATTGAAATGGAAACGAAAAAGAATGAAAGTAAAAATAAAGTAGCTGAGTATGGGAAAAGAAGATTCTATACAAACATAAAAAAATTTGACAAGACATAAGACATACAATACATTTAAGACAGTTCATTTTTTCTATCGTTTTTTTCTGCCTGGTTTCATGGGTTTTCTATTATAAATCCCATGTGATGATACACTTATCACCAGACCCGACAAAACCCAACTACTACAAAACCAGTACCAGACCAGCCTACCAAGTATAACACTGTTGCTACATACTAGTCAAACGCTATGCGAGACACTCACTCAAAATGTGACAAGAAAAAGAAGATAAATGTTCAAAAAATTCCTACGATTTTACTGCTACTTCACACGCAAATTGACATTGAAGACTCAAAATGACCTATTTTCATTTTTAGTTAAAGCGAAACGTACAATATCTATATATTTAAAAATCACTTTTTGATCCTAAAATATATAAAAAGAATATTTTTCTTTTTACGCTGTTAAAAAACTTGTAAATACAATATTTTGCACCTTTAAAAATCATACAAATACAAAATTCTACACTTTTTAAAAATCACGTAAATAGAACATATTGTGCATTTTAAAAACCTTTTAGTACGCATTGAATTCCATGTTACTGATTGCGAGCGTGTCTTTTGACATAACACATATAACTGCTTTTAATTTTAGCTTAAATTGCGTGAAGGTGATTTTAATTCTTCACATAAGAAACGTCCATGCATCCAGCACTCATATCACTGTATACCAGAAGTAGTAGTGCATACCTTAAGACTGAAGCGAAGTAAAGTACCAAATATTTATGTATCTTAACCTAATGTGAAATTTCAGACGTCTACTCGGTACAGCACAAAAATGGTAGGTAACAATCAAGAAAAATTGCGAAAGAAGGTCCCATTTATGACTATACATACAGAAGCACTGGTACAGCACCTACCTACTATCTCCTATCCACGCCACTTTACCTTATCATCTTCTTCGCATTTCGCCATCGCTCCTATTTAGCCGTAATTCGTAATCATCATCATATCATCGCTGTAATCCTATACGCCTACACTGAAACTAAGCTCCTCATTTCACGAGTTGATTTATTAGCAGTAGGATTAGGATTACTTCAGCTAACGTAAGACGTTCACAAAGAGAGAAAGCTGCTATCTGCAGTCTGTTGATTGAAATGTATATTCTTCAGTGTAAAGCTTACACTTACAAAACTGTAAAAGCTGTATACATTTCTTGGAAATTGTGATATCATCATTCTCATCATGCTCAGTGGATATACAGCAAAAATGTAAACAAGACAAACACATGATATTTTATTATAACATATTACATAGGGGGACATGAATTTCTATTTTTTAAAATCAAAAGGAGTACAGTTATAGTATGTACAAACAACAAGGTTTGCCTTAGGAGATCGCAGTCTAAAACAACTTATACTATAGGAATGAGGAAATTTCATTTTTGCGCCTGTGTTTGAAAATTAGCCAATTTTAATTTCCCGCCGAATCTAACAGCTTAGAATACAATTAGTGGCAACTAATTAATTGTATTGGTTTGTACATGATGTAAATTTTCTTGCCAAAAATAGTAATTAAATATATTTTTAAAGTATTTTTTTTTAAGTAGTCGATTTGGAATAATGGCATTGGAAGAAGCTTCACTATTTTTTGACATGTTTTGTTAAGGGGTGGTAGTATGGTCGTTATTAGCTGAAAAACCAGAACGGCCACACGACCGATACAAAAGAAAGAAAGTAAATTTAAAATTTGTAAAGAATTCCCTCACAAAAGAATCGTAATCGAGGAGGTAATTAGGAGCGAAGCTCAGTGGAGAAGCACGTAAGAATTGATGCGATGATGAGAATTTAGAATGAAAGAAGAGAAAAGGATGCGGATATTATGGCAATGAGAAGATCACGTGTTATTATTTTAATGGCTAAGTGCTTAAGTCTAAGGCAGAGTAGAGGCACGTGTTGTATCATCCAGTTCAATAAACATTGCCACTTTTCTTGATGCACACAATTTTGTGCAGTATAATATCTTGCGATTTTAAATTTATACTCTTACTATACAGCTGTATTACTATATATTTAACTAGTTATTCGAAAAACATTTTTCTGAAACGTCAACCCTACTAAAATAACTATGTGCAATTTAATTGCAGCTCGTGGAAAACTGCATTTTTTAAAAAGTAATTTAGACATTAAGCAATAGTACAGTTTTGGTTTGAAGTCTTATTTGAATTCATCAATAAGAATTTAAGCAACAACTCAAGTAAACCGTTAATTCCCGGTGGCACTCAATACTTTCAGACTTTTGATTGAGTTCGATTTAATTGTATGTTTTCAGCACAATGAGCAATTGCAGTAGAAGAGTCTATTATTTTGTACGCCTGAGATTGTGCATACGTCAACAGTTTTTAGAATCTATGAGGAAATAAAAGCTTATCGAACGATACGTCGTGTAATGGTGTGAGATGGAAATACTTAAAGTACCTGCTAAAGAAATGCTCATGTGGTACGTAGGTAATTTATTATTCCAACTTCGTCAATTTACCAAAGTCAACTTTACATAACTGAAGCTCAAAATTTTAAATTTTAAATGCGTGCATGGAAATTTAAGCAGAAACGAACTAGCACTAATCCTACTAACCCACTTAACTTTTTGTGCATTAAATTTATAAGCAAATTTTAGAAAATTGTGGTAATAGTAGCGACCATTTTTCAAGATGGTCGCTTTATATTGTTAGCTCCTCCCTTTTCCCCAGAGATCATTATCCCCCTCCACAAAGCATTTTTGTATCCGCCATTAGGGAAATTAGTGTTAACCGGTTTTTGTCTTGTTTATTTTATTGCGTTTATTGAAGTTCCATTCAACTAGTAGTTGTGAAAATATGGTTAGTCCGATGAAAACCAAAAACAAAATGTTCTGCGCGCTTACATTTGCAGTCGCTAAAGACTTGTGTGTACATTAACTTAACTGTCACTCAACTGTGTTAATATTTAATAAATTTCAATCAAAAATTAATATGATTTCAATGGAAATCTAAAGTCAATCACTTAACGAGCATAAGCCGCCAAACCATAAGCGAGATTTTCTATGAGATATTTTAAAAGCGTCCAAAAAAACTTGGAATGACTTAACAACATGATGCACGTGATGAAATATTTTTTAAAAAAACAAAAATGGCCTCAAAAAGGTTTTTAATCCTATTTTTGTATTTGTTTAAAAAACATCTTAAGCACAATTTTTGAGAACTTTGTATGAAAAACCATTTTAAAATATTCTGATTTCAAAAACAAATTATATTTAAAATTTGAATTTTTTAAATTTTCTTTTAAACTTTTGACTTAACTGTGGTGCTTATAAAATTAAAAAAAAAAAATTTTTAATAATTTGTTTTTTAAATTTAGACTATTTTAACATTGGTTTTCAAACATAGTTTTCAAAAATTGTGCTTAAGGTGTTTTTTAAGAAAATACAAAATAGGATTTAATAAAAACCATTTTTGTTTTTTCAGAAAAATATTTCATCGACCGAAAAATGTTATGCGTATCATGCTGTTAAGCCAGTTCAAGTTTTTTTGGACGCTTTTTTTGAAAACAAATATACCATGGAAAATCTCGCTTATGGTTTGGCGGGTTATGCTTGTAAGTTTAACCATCTCCACCTCAACGCACTTTTCCTTTAATGCAGCTGTGGATCCACCACTCAGTGATCTACAAACGCTTCAATTTTAATTTGGCCGAACTTTATAATTGAGCCGACCTCAGCAAGAATTTAAAAGTAGAAAGAGAATTTTAATGAACTCTCACTTTTGTCTCTGAGTTTGTGGATGTTTCTTTGTGAGTGAAAGTTGAAAGTTTCTGCCTTGCTACCATTCCACTGCGTTGCCACGAGCCACAGCGTGTGTCTTTTTGTCTTTCCTTGCTTCAGCACTTATAGCATCCCGGTGTCGGATGGTATTTCAATCAGAACAGAAATTCAGACTCAGGTAACGACACACGCACTGTCTACTCAATCAACTGAATCTACTGCCTTCCTTTCAATAGAAGTTTAATTTAATAATTATAACAAGTCGAATCATCCCTATTTATGACTTCAACCAACTTTGGTTCTATATTCAGATCCGTACTTTAGAATAACAATTATTCACTGAGTTGGTACTTTAACATTCTATTTATAAGTTAGCCAATTAAATCTTGGGGCACTGTTAAAACCTTAAAGGTAACAAAGCAATATTTATTTCATATGCGTATTTAATTGAAAATTCAAATGGAGACAAGAAGGACCAGTAAAGAGTCTTATTTAGTGCAGGAGTGAATCTTATTGTTAGTCTGGGGCTTTTGTTCAGCGCTCCAATATAACCACACGCTGCAGTGGCGAATTCAGAAAATATTTACTAAAGAGGGCATCGTGACTCGATCAAAGGTTGTTCATATGTTAAATATCAGCTCCGGGTATGGCCTGAAAAAGGTGCTCACAACCACCGCTAATTGTGACCTACCGGCGCATGACAGATTGCAAAATTAATTGGATCAGGACCACTCATACCTTTGATGTTTAAAGTCGTATGAGTTATAAGTATTAGTACTCAAGCACACATCTACCTATGGCAGTTTCAATTGAAAACAAAGCATCTACTTGATCTTTTCAGTTTGCTTTATCTGCCGTTTCCATTAGGAGTTGAAATTGAGGAGCCCATTAAAATTAGCATTCCAAAGTTGCTAATCCATAGTACGGTAACCTGTAAGCTTAAGAATTATGATGCAAGTTGCCTCATGACTGTGGATACTGATAGAAGGCCAGATGGGGGGGGGCAAGGGTTAGTTGACACCCAGTATATGTATGTACTATCTATATCAGAGTCTAATATACTCATTAGTACTACTAATAATAGTCCAGCAGTCTTTGATTCCAGACAACGCAACGGAGGGAAATTTTAAAACAATGTAAATAAATAAGAGTTGCTCAGCAAAAACAATGTACTATTCAAGCCATTGAGCTCTGCAATACCAGTGAATTTTCTATTTAAGCACCCAACGCAAGGAAGTGTTCAGCATTAGGAAGGTCAGAAGCTAACATATATTACCATAATGAATTTATGGCAATTTGACATTTAACTTATCTACCAACTTCCTGTTGCCGCACAAGTCCATTTGTTTTACTGTTAAAGTCTCCAATGCGGAAGGAACAACGTCAACATGGGAAGGAAAAAATTTGAATATGTTAATATTTATCGTAGTCTCAAAAGCGCCTCAAGCTGTTATTTCATCGCCATCCGGCCAATGCTGGTTTTGTATGAAAAATTTCTACTGGCACTGGCATTAGCTATGAACTATAACTATAACATCGGTATCTTTAGTCTCTGTGGGCTTACCATTGTATGCAGGTTTCTACTGATACAGCATAGTTAATACGAGACTTTCGTGTGGTGGATATTTAAAGATAAAATACCTGATATTTGATTGCTTGATTTGTAGAAAAAATCCCCTAAAGTTACAATAGTAATTATATTTTGTCTCATTCAATCAAAGTAAATTCAATTTTATTTACTGTCTTCTAAGCCTTGTCATGCTTAAGCATGATGATTGTCTAGACAATATAATTATGCTTTACTTAAACGCCTTGTAAATATTTTCGCACAGAGCAGTTTCCGATATTACGACATATTTTGTAATGTAAAGTCTGTGTTCTATTCTAGTAGAAACGCACGTCATACAGTCCGAGCTCGTGAAGATCTAAGCCACATAAAATTGTTACACATAATCTAAATGCTTACAACATCATGACACGTACCCCTTGTGAGCAACTTTTTTCTGTGTGTGTCAAAATGTGTAAAAAAAGAGTCAATTGCAAGCACAGCAGCATTTGTATTTAGACTTTGTAGAGCCCGCCCGCTCCATCAATATTTGTAGTTACGTAGTTGCTTGCACAATATTAAAAAAATCTTAAGTGGCTGGTATTAAATTTTCAAGCATCTTTAAAACCTGTATCTTTCAAGTCCAAGGTAGCGATTTGACTTGTAGTTTGTGACTTGTACAAGTGATGGATTATAAACTAAACCAAAGCAAAGTAAGAAAAGTGAGGCTCAAGGCCGAAACGCGTACAGTGAAAGGAGGAAATACGGAGACAGGAGATAAAGGACTCACTTGCACTTTCACTTTTACTTTCTCCTTTGCCCTGGAACAGAATTTCAATGAGCTCAATAGTAAAGAGTCGACGTTGAAATTTCTCGTCCTACTCTCTGAACAGTGTACATGCAAGAGATATACTCATATATATAACTGCACATGTCTGCAGCTCATCGTATGTTGCACTACTTAGGACCACATTCAATTCCAAAGATTCCCTGGAAATGCGAACAACCTTAATTAAAACATACTAATCACTGCTGCAGTTGTACTGAATCTGGATATGAAAAAGCGTAGACAAAATGCTGACATACTGATAGGGAATTGGCTCCTGGCTATTAATTAAAAGTTCCTGATTTCTAATATTATATTATTGAAAATTATCAAATGAGAAATTAATAGTTTTTAATTTCGGAACTTTGTAGATACAATGTTTAAATGATGATGATTGAATTGAATGAATGCGTAAATATTGTTATATATGTGCGTTTATGTCAAAGCAAGAATTACTTTTACAGTTGTATAGATTTAAAGACGAAACCGGAATACAGTTTAATAATATTATTACTACACTGAGCTACTTTGGATTTTTTCAAAGCCACCAGTTTGGAGTGTTTATATGTATTTATATGTTGTTATAACTGAAAGGCTGATGAATTAATGAAACATAACTTGATTTTTTTTATCACCTCCAGCTTTTCTACTAATTCTACGTACTACTTTAAGTAAATGCCGTATTGGATCAAGGAATGTATATAGTGCATAATGAAAGCAGTATATCAGGTAATTTTTTGAATGGCGTTGGAATTAAACCTAAATAATTCCAGTGCACACAAATATAATTGTCTAAATTTTAATTGTGTTGGGTAATCTTTGAAATATACTTATATTGTGCCTAATGCACGTTTATTGAATTTAATTTTCATCGTTTTTAAAATTTATAATTGCACTGAATATAAAATTAATTTTTTAATAATGACAGCTTCATTTTGCAAAGAAATTAATTATTAGTAGTAGACTCATCCCTCACAATTCTTATCGTACAATGGACGTTCAAGGGCCTAAATAAAAATAATTCACTTTATAGTACAAACATATTATTTCTACTTACAGTGGCGTAGCTGGGGGGATGCACTTGTGCCCGGGCTTCCCCCGAATGTTTTGAATTAAAACTAGGTATGTATGTCCATTGTTTCTCAACATGGCAAATAAATTAACAACATAAAAATCTGGAAAGTATTTATTTCAAGACATTTCATCTTCAGGGTGCAAACAAATGTGTAGATTGTGGATTACAACTGACTCATCAAACCGAAGGGGGTGGGGGGTATAGACGGCCATTGTTGTGTGACGGGCACCCCCGAAATTCCACGTCAGCTACGCCCTTATTGCTCCAACTATGTAGAACAACATTACAAGAATCTAATTTAAACAACTTTTGTATTTTATGTATTCTTTTTAATAACTACGCAATTCAAAATTAAAGTTTAGCCTTTCAAAATGTGTAAAAATGGAGTCAGTTCCAATCACAGTAGCATTTTTATTTAGACTTTATAGAGCCTCCACTAACAATATTTATGATGGGTTGCTTGCACAATATTCAACAATTATTAAATGGCTAGTATTACCATTTCAAGCATCTTTACAACTTGTATCTTTAAAGTCCAAGGTCGCGATTTGACTTGTAATTCGGGACTTGACAAATAATTGATTATAAACTATACCAGAGCAAAGCAAAGAAAGTGAGGCTCAAGGCTGAAACGCGTAAAGTGAAAGGACGAAATACGGAGAAAGGAGATAAAAGATTAACTTGTGCTTTCACTTTCACTTTCTCTTTTGCCCTGGAACAGAATTTGAATGAACTCAAGAGAAAAAAATCTATCTTGACTGTCCTCGCCCTTACCCCTGAACAGTGTGCATGCAGCAGATATACTCATAAATATAACTGCACATTCTGCAGCTCATCGTATATTGCACTACTTTGGACCACATTCAATTGACAAGAATTCCTTGGAAATAAAAACAAACCTATTCAAAACATAGCAAATGCAATGGTGTACTGCATGTTAATTTGGAAAAAGCGTAGATAAAATAGCAACAAGCGTATAGGGAATTTGCTTGTGGCTGGTTATTTAAAATTTATTATTTCTAAAATTATATTATTGAAAATTGTCGAATAAATAATTAGGATTTTAGACTGTCAACTGTCAAAGCTTTGTAGGTACGTTGTTTTAAGATTGGTTTAAAAATTCACGAGCCACGTTGTGGGCATTTACAATAATTTACATGCTAATTACTGTTTTAAAATAAGCATTTTAAAACAGTCTTAAAAGTATAACATTTGTGTGCTTTTCTAAAAGAAATATTTTTTTTTTAATTTCTACAAACTCAGAATTTATTAAAAATAATACTGTAAAGGTCTTAACTATTAAAATTCAAATGCTTTAAAATCCGGATTGCAAATTTAGGAAAATACAGGGTTATAAAGAAATCCAAAATTCTTTACGTCAAGTGTAAAAAAGAAGGTTTAATTATTAATTTCAGTTTCTTTTACTTCCTGAATAGATTGCGCAAACCTTAAATTTTGTGTAATGCATTGAGCTGCTCGTTTAGAAAAGAAATGTCAAGAATTATAAAAAACACGAAATTTATTAAGCCCTGTTGTTATAACCCTTTCTGTAATGTAATAGGGACGATACTACTGATGAGATATCGCTCTGATTTTGAAATCTATTCATTTGCAGTACTTAAAATGGTAACAACTATAATTTTTAAAAGCACAAATAGGCTCATCTTCTTATAATACTCATACTTAGCGTTTGCTTGTGTACTCCTGCATGCATGCACTAGCAGTATTAAAACACACGACCATCTGATTATGGAAATGACGCAGGTACTATTCAAGTACTTTTTTTATTTTCATGTAAAAATTTTATACATTCTCTGTGCATTAATATATCAGTTTAATTTTTAATACAATTAGATATTTTTTTATCGATGCAATTAGGCGTAATTCGCAAGTAACTTTAATTTTAGAAGACGGTTATTTTTGAAATAAGTATTTGTTTTTCTGCAAATCTTCAAAACCATCATATGTATAAATTTCCTTAACTAAACATAAAGTGATTACAACAATTTTACCACACAGTGTCTTGCTTTTTTTTTCTATATTTTAAAGTTGCAATTTACAAATGAATAATAATTATGTGCTAAATCGTTTTTCTTTCTTTTTTGTTTAAAACATTTTGTGGAATTTTCCGTAGCTGTCCTAGTTAATAGAGTAAATCCTGTTGCATGCGCGTCTATGTCAAAGCAAAACCATATTTAAATAAATTTGAAGAAGAAGGCGAAATACACTATAATTAGGTTGATACTACATGGAGTAACGTGCAATGAGACCTGTACCCATTTCCAAAGCAGCCACTTTGCAATTTCTTCAACATTCATAGTTATCACTTCAAATAGACATAGGGAAACTAATTGTAAGTAAAAGTAAAGTAATTGCTTTAACGTCTTAATCACACAGCGAATTCTCACTGATTTCCAGGGAAAGACAATAATTGTGAACTTCTCGATTATCATATAGAGTAGAACAAGTTATTTCTTGAGTGGCGTTGTTTATAAACTTAAATCATTTCAGTCCACACAAATGTATTTCTAAATTGTAATTTTAAAATCTTTGTGTGGTAAATTTTACTAAATGTATATGCATAGCGCTTAATGGACGTTTACTTAACTTAATTTTTATTTTAACTCAATATTATTTTTATCGTTTTGGACCCACGCACTAATTGAAACCTGCGTACTATTCAAAATTGAAAAATACAGGCTGACTTGCAGAAAGTTTTTCTGAGATTTGTAAAACAATTCTATGGATTAATCGCAAAAAACATCAAAAGTTGTTAAAACGGTATTGGGTATAGTTCTTATTCCCCACCTTTCACGTTATCTGTTCAAACACGAACAAGAAATGAATCTGCCAGTCTGAGTTAGGCAATACATTGGCAAATTTTCAAATGGCGTTGATTTTAAGTTTAAATCATTTCAGTCCATACAAACGTATTGCTTAGGTTTAATTTTTAAAACTTTGTGTGAGGTAATTGACTAAACTCATTTTTAAAAAAATATTAGTTTAACAACTTAGCAACCTATAACAAATTTAGAAAATTAAACCTGATCTATTCACTTTTACATGTGATTTGTTCCGATTTTACTTTTACCATTAGGTTTTGTTGTCAAATTTTGTTTTGAATTTGCGCCGCACAATGTTTCACCTCACATTTTGAAGAATCAGCTTGTCTCCAATAATGCGTGGAATTAAATAATAACTTATTTCGTCATTGAGCAATAAAACAAAAAGACAGTATACATATTACTACTTTTAACCCACAATTTCTTTAATTGCGGTAACAGTGGAGATTAACTAATTTTCCTTTTTTTTAAGATTTCTAAAATAAAATGATGTTTTTTTATTATATCATATTGGGAAAGTATATAATATTCATTTAGTTAAAGAAATTTGCAAGGTATTTGTAACGTTACTATTCTTACCTCCTACCTCGATTTTTCTGACCCAGTTTGTTTTACATTGCGTGATAGGGAAATAAGCATTTGTCATTTAAAACGTAGGACCACGTTGTATCACTGAATTTAAAAATAATTACTACACTCACTACAATAAAAATGATGCGCTATTGTGTAGTTTTACTGAAAGTTTATAATTAAACTTGCGCTTGCGTAAATATTCAGAAATAAATAAAAAATAAAAACACAATATGAAAACATTCACGTTTTGTTTTGGTTTCCACTTTATAATCATAACATTATTCTTACGTTGTTTCAATTAAATTGTAAAAAATTTGACAATCGCTTCGTTTTAGATACTTTAACGTAGGAAATTTTATGGAGCATTATTGTAACCTGGGATATGGTATAATTCACATATATTTTTAATTACATATATTAAAAGTTCCTTTACACATTATCACACATAAAACTGTAATATAACATAACATGTAATTAATGCAGCAGGCTTTATATTATCGAAGTAAAAATAATAATTATATTATTAACAATAATTTCTGAATCAATTAGGAATTAAGAAATTTATTTTTTTAACTATACAAACTTAGGTTTGCGTCTTGCGTTTGTTATTTTCGCACCATCTCTTTGGCATAACTAAAATTGCATTCATATACAATAACAGTAACGAATCTAACTTACAAAGACCATGCTGTAAACTTGTAAATTTATCAAATGGCGTAAAGCCTAAACAGGAATACACTAAAACTATCATTTAGGTACTTATCAAAACCCCTTGCAGCTAATTACATTGCAGCTTAACTCATCACCGGATCTAGAAATTTTTCAAGGTAGTCGGTTACAATTAGGTCGACCTTTTTTGCCTAATTTTTCATTTCTTAGTCTGTATTAAAAAAGGAATCTCATGGGGACCAACTGCCAACTGCCTTGGTACCCACCCAATGGATTTGCTTCTGTTTAATTCTAACTGAATAAAGGTTATTTGTTTTAAGCTTCACGCGTTTTAAATCATACGCATTTAATTTTTTCCCATACTTTCTATATTTTCTTTGTTTTCAGTTATTGCTTTATCTAAGCGCCGATTAAGTTTATTGAACGCATTAATTTTACCCTTTGATCGCGTTATGTTTTTTAAACCAACTTTATTAAGCAAAAGCAGATTACACGAGTGCTCCAATGCTTCATTTGCGTACAGCATGTTGCAATTCTTTCTTTACTTTGATGTTTATAGAAAAAACAAATTTTTAATTATCAAGTAATAATTTTAGATATTTTGAGTGCGTTGTAATAGAAGTTTAATTTTTTAAACAATTCGAGGTTTTCGTAACCATGCAATGAGGCAGAATTCGCAAAACACACCTTACTATTAGAAACCAGCTATTTGTTTCATATATTAAATTATTGTTTTTGAAAATTTGCAAAACTATTATATAATAAAAATTTATGTACTAAAATAAATCATATAATTTGACAAAGGGTAATTGAACAGTGCAAAGAATTACAGTGCAAACTATACTACTCTAACAATTAAGCATAGTGCTTAAGACTATTAGTAACTATTGCTTTCATAATTTTTTAAATTCTGTATAATTTAATTGAAGTCTATAACACACAGCGACCACGTGAACAGCGCATGTCAAATGGACTGACATGCGTTCGATTCCCTGTAATTGAAAGACTAAAACTGTCACTAGAAACACAAAGTATGACAAATCTGTTCCAATTTTAAATACACGTGTAAACAATAGCTGAATCCTTTGAATACATAGGGACTAGAGCACGTATACAGATATAATACCATATTAAAAGTTCTTTATTTTCTTTTCTCGCCCTTCAGCTCTTAATGATTTTAAAATTCCCCCCTGATACTGTAACGTGTACAAAATGTTTATGTGAGACTTTCCTTAACTAAAAACTAAAACAACAAACCATCATCTTTCCTCTGCCTAATAAATGCAAACATGCCGGTTACCAGAAGTTGCCAGGAGGCTTGTACACATAATACCGAGAGCATACTAATAATAATATAGTGCTTTCTACATTTATAATATCGTAACTTAATTTAAAGTACAGTATTTTCACGGTTCATTTATGTAATACTTAAAAACAAACATGTTACATCGCATTTAAAACTGTCTAAAAGAAATGCATTACGTTGCACTTTCTTTTTAAATAAAAAATGTAAAATCTAAAACAAAATAATGCTAAATATTTATTGTGCTGTATATATACCTTGTATTTCTCATTTTTTTCATATTTATAAAAAATCCACAAAAATAAGTATTTAGTAATAGTGCTAGTTTTTTTGAAGCGTTGTAACACACTACAGAGCTTTTGTATTCTATTTTGGCCATGTTTTAAAAAATAAGAGAAAAGAATAGGGTCTAGGATTGTTACTGTATGAAGCATACGTGAATAGAAAATAGATAAAAGAAATAAAATAAAAGCAGTGAAAGATAAATCGTGTATTGAGCGTGTACACACACTGTAGGGTTCATTCACATATTACGTTAGAAAATAAATTGAGAAGGAAGGAGGAATTAAGGAGCCAAATTGAAACTAGACCGTCATATTTCTGAAAGAGCGAGATAATTGTAATGAGGGGGCTTAGAATTTGCAAAATGTTTGCACTGACGTTAAATATGAACAGCCCCTGCTATTAAAAGTTCGTGATGGAAAATGGGATGTTGATCGCTTTCCTCGCGTACGCGGAAACAAGACTTTCCATTTTCTTTCTTTTCTCGACCATGTTATGTCTGAAGATGCTTGTAGGAAATTGAAATCGTTAATAGTGTTGTCAATTTGCTGGGAAATGGGAATCCATCACGCTAATGTTAAGGATGCATTCAAGTCATATCTCACGCGGGCCAGAGACCAGACAATCCTTCCATCTCCCATCATATCTACAATGAACTTAGACGTCTCTCACTCTTCATAATGATAAGACGATTTCGTTCGCCTCTGCTTTAACTCGAAGCACTTGGGGCGCATCGGTATCGAAAACGGTATTCGTATCTCATACAAACCCATACACGAATCTTACACGAACGAACAGTGGCTCACTTATTTTGGTCTATAAAGATTCTACAATGCCGCTTTCAATAAAACAAAAATAGCTACTTATGTCTTACAAGATACCAAATATTG
>JAQFZE010001750.1:0-16722 GCA_034695245.1 Dicyrtomina saundersi | reverse complement strand
ATATAGGCTGGTGTAGTTCCATATACGTACATAGGCAGGGCACCTACTTTTTAGTTAGGTATAAGGCATAAGGTAGGTTCTATAGGGGGCCCTCCGAGTAAAGTACCTATCTACCGATGTATCTACAATCTACATGGCTACACACACATTCAGACAGAATACAGAGAGCGAAGGGAAAGGCTCGTATGATCTTGTTGGGCTTCAGTTTGGAGATTTCCATACAGGATATTCCATTCCATTGCTTTGTATCATATTTTCTATTGTGGTCTTGGTTTCCCATCCGTCCATCTGTCTGTCGATGTGAATCCTTTTATTCCTTTTTCTCTATTATATCAACTCCACAAGATTTTCCATCACATCATCTCTCTCTCTCTCTCTCTCTCCCCCTCTTTTCAACAATGCCGATACACCCATAGTTTCCTTTTCAACATCATTAGTTGGATGTATTACATTTTACAATGGTCGTGACAGTGCTAGAGCTTCCACTCCTTGTGCATACTCTAACCACGTACTACTCCACGTACCTTCCTACACAGACACATCTCACATCCACTACACCATATTCCCAATTATAATCACTCAGACAACAGACACGGATACAGACTACAGACAGAGAAACAATTATTATGTGCCCACTGGTAGCTGGCAGCATGAGGACAAAGCAAAAAAGGAATTAAAACCCAAGCCCTTCGTCTCTGCGTAACTTGTAATATTAGTTTTAGTTTCGGCTTCGGTTTCGGCTTCGGCTTCGGTTTCGGCTTCGGCCTCGGTGTCGGCCTTGACGGCGGTTTCGGATTCCCATTCGATAGCCGAGTCGGGTTTACTAATAATTATATCGTGAGCCAACTGATTAGCGAATTTAAGTGTAACTAAATTTTAATTATACTTGAGCATAGCACAGTGTTCTCCAGCCCAAATCGTATGTTTAATCTTTCCAGTGGAGAACATAGTCAAGGATTAAGATTTGTATATAAAGCTGTAGACAGCTTAGTTTAATCTTACTTATAATCATATAGTCATGGTCATAATATATTTGATTCAATTTGATGACTGCACAGTATGAGTTTCAATTCCAACAACATGTGTCCTGCTCCCATCCCACCTACCTACGATGTATTTGGTTTGATAATCTTACTAGTTAGTCCTTCGTCGGGGAGTTATTCCCATTTGGTTTGCTTTGTTGGTATAGTTCATAATAAGGATTGCATTAGCAGTAGTGTTTACTGGAGAGTCCAGCAGAGATGTAGAGATCCGTTTCACTAATACCTTTGGCCTTGGAGATTCATATTCTAGTGAAACTTGGAACCGGTCAGACCAGACCAGACGCAGACGTCAGATCGAAGGAAAAAATCATATGAGGGAAAGTATAGAGTTGGGAGTTTTGCTGTCAACAGAAGAAGCATAAGACAAATTAAAATTATTTGCTTTCCCCTCATCATATATCACCGTGTCATCATATCGCATGTCCTATCAACTATCATACCATACCTTGTGCTCCGTAGGTACATAGTATGGTCATTACTCTGACTGGTGGACTGTCCTGCCCTGAGCTTCTGGGCCAGGCTTGAATTTCATAAATAAGCAGGAGCACAGAAGTAATGGCAGTTGTACGTCGTAGTAAAGTTATAATAGTAATAAGATTTAATGAACATATGGAAGTGGTGTAGAATCTAAAAGTGTGTAGCTTATTTGCATGTTGCCTTAGTACAATCATGATCATTATGATGACCACATGTGTATCTCTCTACTACAGCATTACATCAGATCATATGTAAATCAAATCCGATTCCGCTTCGTAGACAGCTCAGTCTTCGTTTGGAAAACGGATGAAAAGATTATTATAACTGAGGAGATAAATTGAAAAACTAATACTACTACGTAGTATGGATTTAAATAGTAAAATACTCGTGCGCGTGCGGTATGCGCTTGGTATATTATGTACAATACAATTTACCTGGAATCATTCTTTCGAAATTGAAATGGACGAATATTTTGACTGGAGAGTTGGACAAGGCGGGAGATGCTGAATAAAGTAGGTAGGTAGGCTGGGATAGTAGTCATAATATATATTAGGACATGACGAGTATTTTCTCCTCCTGATTTAGAGTTTTCTGGACTGTGAGTAGAGAAACTGGGAACTGATGCACTTGCCCATGGTTACATGCTATGTAAATGTAGTGCAGTGGTGACTGGGACTGGGACTGGGACTACTAGTGAGTGAAAGCTTTGGAAGTATTTACTAGGAAATGGTCCTCTTCAGTCTAGCCTCCGAAAAGGAGCTGTAATCCCAAGTGCTTATTTTCACTAAGCAACTAAAATCAACGAGTTGTGAATGTAACGGATCCTGAGCTCTCACTAATACTCCCAAAACATTTCAAGCTCCTCGTGATACACGGCCAAATCCTTCATCCTCACAATAATTCTGACTATACGCACACTACACTCCAAATTTCCTTTCTTCACAAATTTACTACTTATAATAATAATATGGTGTATGGTTGACTTTCGTTCGTAGTAGATTATTCATATATCACATCACGTGCCTATATCAGTCAGTACCAGAACTAAAGTTACTAGTGGCGCCGCCAGTGCCAGTCTACAAATGTACTAGTGATTTCTGTCTAAGTTTTGGTTCAAGTTGAAATTTGATATATTTATTTATCAATATTTTTTTGGGCAGCATAGTTTTCGTTTTGGATTGTATCGTGATTATAATAGCGAGGCGAGACGGCTCAAGAGGCTGAGCTTCCGCTTTGAATCTTGATTTTAATTTTCACTTAAAATATCTTTCACTTCTATGTGGCCGTCTTCAGTTACATTTTCATTTTGTGTAGTACTTATAAGTATAGTAGAGCTTTTGTATGCTTGGCAATGACAATGGTCATGTGACACGGAAACGTAGCAACCGCCAACAGCACCATAAGTGATAAAACATTTATTCTCAAATGAAATACGGTCCCCGTCCCATCTATTTCTCTTCTTCGGTGGGTGACAGTTTCTCTCACACAAATTTTACAGTTTTTTATTCACAGTAGCAGTGCAGTGCAGTGGTTTTGGTTTTAGCTTTTGAGAAATATTTCCAATTAATTATTACGGTAAGTTAATATGGGACTTGTATTATATATGATGGTGAGGAGCTGAATCTTTTTTAAGCATGTTCTCATCTTTGCTGTGGTCTATATAATACTTCCTGTGAGGGGCTCCACATATGCAAATTTAGTAAGGTGTGGTGTGGTGTGGTAGTAGCCGAGCCGTGCGTTCTCACGTACACTGTATGCTTCCGAGTCCGAATCGGAATTGAGGGGGGAATGGGGAAATGAAGAAAGACGTGCGACTACATTTACTTCTCCTTCCACGCTTCAAGTCGAGAGTGTTGAATATGTGAAAAACATGAGTTATTATGAAATAGGAGTACGTCGCCGAGAATTCTGATTTATCTCACAAGCGCTCCCAGAGCTTTTTACATGAGAGGACGAGAAAGTACGAGGCTACGAATACGAGACAAGAGAGAAGAGCTTAAATTCAGCTTCAGCCTCAGCTCTCAACCCCCAGCCCCAGTCCCAGCCCCAGCCCCAGCTCATGTGCTTGGATACATTGCTGTGGATATATAGCTATCACTTATACATAGTGCTGGCTACACACCTCAAATTGAGCATAGTTCGTACATACTGCATAAGGAAGTACCTACACATAGACATACTACATGTACATGCATAGGGACGAACAGAGAATCAACTGACATATTAACTAATGGTACCAAATTGAATAATGTTCCTGCTGAGGTAAACATCACAGGGGATAAAATCTACGGCTCTCATGAATTATTAATACTCTGTACTATTATGTACTGTCCAAATCTCAACTTTATTATGAGATAGCTCCCTCCACTATTTGGCTGTAGATTCCGAGAGTCCACAATTCAGACAACAAAAATAATTCCACACTCCAATTCTGTTTTTACATATATAGGTATTTGTATTATTATTTGTATTTGGGTTTGTAATCCAATACGCATTGTGAGTGTAAGGAAATTACTCTATATAGTAATATTTGGCAATGAGGAGATCAATTAATGTTTCTTGACTCTGGGGTCTATTATAGTACACTGACACAGAGAAATGTTTTCAAAAAAATAATGTGGAGAGACTCTGTGGGGAAAATGAGAGGGAAATGAGGGAGGAGTACAATAATAAGTCTCTGAATCGTGTGATGAAGTGAAAGTCAAAATCAAGTGAGGTTATATGTACGTCCATGTAGTTAAAATAGTGGTGTTCAAAAGGAGAGGTTGAAGGGAAAAAATAGGATGGAAGTGCTCTCCGCGTCTCTGTTGAGTGGGAGCGAGTGAGTGAGTGAGTGAGAGTGAGTGAGAGTGAAGCGAAGAGTGTGTAGATTTTGTGCCTATTTGTATGAAGCATGGTGTTGACACTTGCCTGATATTTCTTTCTCCTAATCGTTTTATCTCGCTCGCCAAATGTTTCTCTCGATTTACGATTAGTCCATTTGTTCTGCATTCGATGTTGGTTCGTGAGGCTGTAAGCTTATAATGTGTCACTATGTCTGTATAAATGGACGTCCATCAAGTCAAGTAGATCAAGTCAAGTGAAAGGAAATAAATGAAAGAAAGCCCGATTTTCCTCATTCCCCAACTCCAACTCCAACACCAACACCAACCCTCCACACACCATAACACATCCCACGAATGCCACGACAGTCTTCCTCTCTCACAAATAAATGTTCCCCAACTCTGACTCTGTACACTCTTAGACCAGTCCTCGTCTCCTTACGAGTTTAGAAGCTTATGTGTCCCATTTACTCAACAATGCACTGCCGCCGTCCTCCATACCATACCTACACCTAAAGAGTACAAGTAATATACGTGTATACCTATGCTATGGCGAGATACTCAACACCGCGCTCCCATTCCCCCTGCCACCACACTGCATTTAGAAATGCCAGCCAACCACTGAAATACCATACTTTACCATTTACCATTGCCATTACTCTACGCTCTACCACTGCCACCACCACCCTCACCACGCTCCCTACATATATAATCTATATTAATATCTATATAGATATAGATATATTTGTGCATCTTGATCTGAACTCACGAAAATATACACACACACACCCGTGCTGTATCTATGCACGTAAGTACATTCGTGGAAAATGTAAGGAATGGAATCTCTATTTCTGCTGGAGAAGCTTGTGAAATATCAGTAAGAAGTTGGATGCTGGATCATAGAAACCTTGCAGTTCTATCAGAATGTTCCCTACCCTCTATATGTATAGTGTACATATCAAGTAAAAACGGAGCTTAATGGACGACAGTGGAAGGAAGGAAATGCGGGCCACTCGTAAAATCTGTGTGAAGAAAAAATTGAAAGAAAAAAATTTTTTACGTGCTAAGGAAAGTCGTTTATACTTATGAGTCAAAACTCCCTTGAGTTACATGACACACGATATAAGTACATTTTAGGTTTCTTTAATGGCCCACTCTCTCATAGTTGGTCCATCTGAAATCTTAAACTCAGCTTAGGTCTATAAGTTATCTGGGTCTGAGTCTAGTAGGTACTATGCATAGGGAGGGAAGAAGGTACCTAGGTTACATTGGTTTTGGTTTTTTGGGTTTGGGTTTGGTGGTGGATGTGAAAAGGAAAGAGAAAGTCAAAAGTTGAATCTCGCTGATGCTGGTGCTGGTGATGGTGATGGTAATGGCAATGGTCCTTGTATGATATGTGTTATGTTGGTTCATTTTGTCCCTACATATCTTCCTGCTCTATATCACTCGGAGAAACTTCTTTATGAACCTGGGTAGTATCCCATTTAATGCGTTCATGTATCATGGAGCATATACTTTGGTTGGTGTTGGTATAGGCTTCCAACCCACATGCTTAAAGCATTGTAATTCCACCTCCGACTACTCCCATTCTCTCACTATTCTTCTCTTAAGGTCCCTTTCTAGAATACAAGGACAAATAAGTTCACATTCCCCTTTGACTTGGACCATGCATTTCTCGCCAAAATGTAAAAAGAAAATAGGGACTTGGATGAAATCTAGTTTAGTTCATAAAATCCAGAAGCACCGCATACACCACCAAACAGTTCCTATCTTGGCTTTAGACTTTGCAGGTGCTGAGTATTTCTATTTTTTGGGTGAACTTATAAGTTGGTACTGCACTTCTACTTGAAGATTTTTTTTCTAAATTAAAAATGAAAATCTGATTTAATTTAGAATCAACACTTTCTAATAAAATTTCATCTTAGACTTTCCTTTTTGACAGCACGTGTTATTCTTTAACCGCGAAAAAATTCCAGCCGGAAAAATTTCACAGGTTTTTTAATGCCTAATGTAGCAGGTAGCAGCTAGTGACATACATTGTTGAACCTTGCTTAAAGAGTGTTTCCAAAAAATTTCGACTCAGCCCAATTAAATATACGCAACTGATTTGTCTAAAAAACATAGCACGTGTGGCCTTTAATAAATATACAAAACTATGTAGGTAGGTAGGTACGTAACCTACATACAGGGTAGTAAGTACAATTTTACAAGACAGGGTAATACACTGTCTTGCAGTGAGTGGGCTAAACTTTATTTTTTGTATCTTTACAGTATCTATTTTTGTAGATATACGTATAAAATTGTTTGTAGGCTCTTATCATTTTCATTTCGTTAGTAATTATGTAAACTATGTTGAGTATATATAGTGAATTGTTGATGGTTTTAGATTAGCTTATCTACTCACGAGGTTACTCAGACGCTATGTAGCTGTGTAGCTATCAAGAGACGCATGGAAAGGGCTGTGAGAAAAATATTACAACATCATTATCATTATCTGTGAGCTGGCTATAAAAGAATTAAAGCTGATTTCATTTGATAAGCTATGTTCTGCTCAGTCCCGTCATCCTGTGGATGTACAAGGCTTTGAAGTATAATTAATTTGAGGAGTGCGAATAAATGAAATGTGTGTGTGTGTAGAAAATTCTGAGAAAATTTTGAAGCTAGAATAAAGTTTCATTAATTCATGTGTCTGGCACTGGCACTGGTCGTAGTCGTAGCCACAGATACATACAGTCATTGTAAAAGAGCTTCAAAGTGGAGGATTTCAGGATTTTAATGCAAATAAAATAATAAACTCCCTGTATCACTCCTTCTTCCAACCTCGGAGGGAGAGATACATGGAGAGTGAAAGAATCTTCATTTCCCTATAGGGAAACTGAAACTACCATCATCATCTCTGTAAAGATATACTATACCGAGTCCTGAATTTCTCCCGGATGCATGCATAATTTTGTGGAATTTGAAATCCTTTCAGTATGGCTATATATAAGCTATTACACTCGGACATATATATAGGCATGTCGGAAATGTGTATGTAGCTAGGTCCTACGACTGTATAGGAATAATAGGATTAAGAGACTACTAGACAGAAATGGATTGCTGAGACATGACGACGACTAATAATTAGGATACAAATGAGTCCTATGTTTTTGAGGCTGGGAGCTTCAGATAAAAGTTTTAAAGTTGGCTCTTAGATCATAGTTGGTTTGCTTAATAAGTTTTCCATTTTCTCCTTCTGGATTAGTTTCATTTTCTATTATGGCCCCTTGCCTCCTCTCGATATGTATGTGCATATCTATGTAGCCATATAGAGGATACCTACTATGCACTATCATATCATTTCCACAGAAGCTGGTAACTGACGCTGAGCTTCTCCTTCTCGTCGATTCCGTGGACTTTTGAGCATGGGAATGGGAATGGCAACGGGGAAGCATGGAAGAAATTAAGCTTATTTTCATGCCTAGTCATTATATAGCCGCAGCAGTTGATCCTTAATGAACCTTGCTAAATTCAAATTCAACTTCTGGTCTCTATCATTTTTTAAGTGCTGATATTCCCAAACCAAAAATTGCTCCGTTAAAAACGGAATAAATGCCAGATGCAGTTTTTAAAATATGAATAACAGCGTCATTTAATTGAATTTTATTTCGGCATGTAAATGGAATGGTTTTTTTTAGACATTAAATGCCTCACTACTTTATTTTTGAAAACTGAATAATTTCCTGATTACATGTTTATGGAAAATTGCAAAATACGCGTATTTTCTAAAGATCCCAAATTTTCTAATTACATGTTCGTGAAAATTACAAAATTTACTGTTGACTTGTTTTTGAAAATTTTTCAAAAGGTTTGATTTCAATATTTTCTAAAGGTTCAAAATTCACTAATTGTATGTTTTTAAAAGGCTAAAAATGACAAATTTGCGTAATTTAAAAACAAATAAATCGTATCTTTTTACAAGACAGTTGTTACATTTTACCATTTTGAAATCCTTTTGAAAAGTCTATAAGGCTTCTGTTGCAATTTTCCCTCCTATAAACTATACCTACACTTGCTTTCTAAAATTCAAGTGGAGGCTTTTTTGTAAAGTAAAATTGAAGCGGGAGGACAGAATATAAATATCCATTTGAATAGGAGGAGAGTATAGGATCTGGGGCAATCTCTTGATTAAAAAATGAGTCAATATAAACTGAATTACAAGTTTTGTTTAGCACTTGGCGGAGGAGAAGTGCTGTCGTCATCAATATTGCTGATGGAAAGATGATGGTTTTTCTACCTAATAATAATAACAACTCCGTCAGTACTGTGGAGTTATTATAATTTTTGGTCTAATCAGCAGTATCCCATGCGGATGAGGATGCCAATATATGTCTGTGGTGATGAGGGTACTCCATCAGGATATGTGACACTGAGTTGTAAAAACTTGTGCTCATCATTAATTTGGTTTCGTCTAAAGTTGATCTATGCCACCACAACTTCAACTTTTCACGATCGCATCCTCATGATCATGCTTGATGCTGGTGTTGGGTGCTCGGTTTATGTACAGATGTGACTCTCTCTCTCTCTCTCTTCACATCATTAATCCCATGTCCATGTCATATCTACATACAGATGCTCAATAATAATAATAATAATAATGATAATAATAATAATAATTCTTGACGTTGATCTGGGATGGAGGAAACAGTTGATTTTGTTCCGAAAACTTTAGGCACTTTCCTCAACTTTACATAATATGAGTATTTAGTTATTTGTACTAACTCGTAACTTGTCAAATAGTTTCAGAATCCCTTGAAGTCAAAGTCGAAGTCAAATTATACGTAGTCCCCGTCGTACATACCAAATTATAATGACTCCAGTCAAACTCTTGGCTCAGCTACAGAGAATTCACAGTATTGTTAGCTAGTACACATACAGGATTTTGGGACGAGCCTTTATTGCAAGCTGCAAGAAGATATATACTCTCGTGTATGTGGTGTGCACATGGAAGTACAAAGTATGGGCCTTAATACGTCTGTACCTATATGCTTGGGTGTGACTCTACATGGACATAATGTGTTATGATTATCAAGTATGTAGTGAGTATATGTAGGTATATGGGGAGGGTGTAAGTTGGCTGTTAAATTGCTACTGCTTCAACCACACGACTCCATAACGGACTCGAGTAGTAGAGAGGGTAGTGCAGACTGGAGACTGTGTAGTCGTGTAGTTGTAGGTTGTAGTGGCAGTGGAAGTCAGAGTGGAAGCACTGCATGGTTTTGCTTGGATTCGGATAGAATAGTTGGGAAATGGCTTAGTTAATGGAACCTGTCAGAGTTCAGATGAGGAATGATGATGAGTCGAGTGGAAATTGCACGGGACAAAAGTCTCAATTTGATAATGAAACTTCTCTTCACACGCGCCTCTATTCTCCTTTCGCACCCTCGAACACCCAACTTTCTCCTTATACTTACTTACCTACTTCATACTTCCACCCATACAAACCTACCTAACCACGTACCTACATGCACGACGCCCAAACCTACACATGCCTATAACGTGGGTAGCTACACATCCAGCCACTACACACAAGCTCCAAAGAGTCACACTAGTCACTAGAATTTCAGAATTCCCCACCTCGTCAAGTCAATGGTTTCCCAAAATTCAAGGAAAATTACATGCAATGCACCTACTCACCTATCTATATATACCTATACCAACTTTCCTATATCTATATCTGTCATACAACTATATCATAGTGTAATCTGCTTAAACATTTTGTTATACTCACGTTTCCCCGCTATGCTCTATTTCCAGCTTCGAACTATCAATTTCATGTGTCCTGTCCGTACGGTACATACTGAATACTGGAAGATAGACATTTCTAATATGAAAATGAAATCTATTTTTATGACTTTACTATAGCACCTATCTACACATGGTATATCTGAATTGGAATCCCTTCTGTACGTTTTGGGATTCTCCATTTGTAGAGAGATATATAATAATTGTATTACCTATGTTCTCCTCGGGATTACTATTACTATTATTCCCATTCAGATTCAAATTTAAATATCTGACTGACATTGTGAGGAGGTATGCAGAGCTCAGTGACTCCCGTTGTTGCATATGTGTTTATTACTATGAGGCTTCAGTTCAATGGAAGTTGAGCTTCGACTTTGGATTCAAAGGGTTTGTGTAGGTAGGTACATAGGTGGCTTTATAGTATTCTATCTGCGGATGACTCCGTTCGTGAGAGAAGACACCCACGGCCATTTACATAAAGCTAAAGCCATGCTAAAAATACAATAGAGCTGTAAACTGGGTGTAATAGCCTATTATTACGGGCTTGCATAGTAATCGTAATACTAATCGATTAAATGAGCAGAGAATTTTATATGAAGCTTTCTCTTCATCTTTCCAATTCCCCTGGGAGGAACTTTCCTCTGAAAATAGATGTATAGGCAGGTGAAGCCAAGTCAAATCAAATCAAAGGCGTTCCGTACAGTGTGTAATAATACTTACTGGGTATTAGGAGGTATTTTTTGAGTCGTCGTTCGGGCTCTGGCACTGCTTTCCTTTGTTCTATGTTTTAACATTAGGATTGATGGGCCTGTACGCTATAATGTACAGTGCTACTTGAACGTGTAGGACATTTAATGACGCGTGGGGTGTAATATAACATTTGCTATGGAGCTGGAAAGTTGTATCTATGGGAGAAGGATTATAGGACCCGTGGGAAAATTGAAGTCATGTATTTAAATGACCTTTTTTACAATATTTTCCGAGGTGCAAAATGCAAGCTTGAAAGATATATTATGTGGATATTTATTAATAACCTAATACTGTATTTAATACAATAGACAATTCTATTTCCAGTAATAGACTTAACATATAAATAGACGCGTCCCTTGGCGTTGTTAAATACTGGAATAAAATCTATTTATGTGATGGTTCTATAATACGACAAGTAGCTCTGATCCTATATAGTCCTTGTCCACGTTTTATTTGTCTATGTAATCCAACTCATTTTTTAATTCAAAATTCCAGAAATAGAACTTGCAGAGGCGGGGATATGTGTAGGTTTGCTGTAGAATTTAAAAATAGTAGTAATCTCTTAAGTTTACATCACCAGATAATAATGTTCGATTACTAAGCTGCTCCCACATAAAATTCCATGCAAGTCCAATATTATGTAATACAAATTGGAGTACACATTGGATTTTATAGATGCACGTTCTAAAACGTTGGGATCAATGACTACTAACGATAAGTTTTGTTTTGATGTTCTAAAAATGTAAACTTTGCAAACTTTTTCTCATAAAATAAGCTTATATGAAAGAAATTGTATGAGATTCAACCCCGCCCACACACAAAACATACAAATCAATAAATTTCTAGGTTCTTACAACTACAACCGGAACGGGGGATTAAAAGAAACTGAGTTAAAAGGAAGAGCTTTAAAAAACTGTGCACTACATACTTAATGACGAAAGTACCTACGGTTAACCGCATTTAAACTATTCAGCAGGTGCAAGAGTTTAAGTAACGATAAAAAAATGTTTCTTTTTTTTTCACTTGCAGGAGAGAACCGCCCGTACTGAAAGATTATGACAGCCAAGATATTTTACTTCACCTTCCAGATGGTTACAAGATAAAGGACTTTAAATGGATCTCAGTCTGGTGCCGTCGGTTTACGGTAAGGAGCTCATTTATCTCCACTGTTACATAAATTATTTTTATTACTACCTATTGATAGGCTTACACGCCCATGGTAACGCATCTCCGTAATTTATTATTACAAAGCATATAGATAGAACGCATCTTTAAAATATGCAGATAATTAGGTGCAGATGCAAACTCTGCAGTATATATTAAAATCTGCAATAAATGGAAGTGGCCTTGATACTGCCTCGTCATTAAAGATGATTGTATTATATCAAAACAACTTACCAAAGTTGCATGGGGTCCCGATCTGATATTATAATAAGGTACCTCTGTTTTGCCGTGTTTAAATTCATAAATATGAATAATTCCTGGAAATCAAATCATGAAACATGGACGAGCACGATTATAGGCAGACATGAGAGCGGGTCGGGACTGCTCATAAATTGGAATGAATGGGAGAAAATGGGAAGAATTAGCATTTCCTGATTACCTCTTCCTAGTTCTTCCTCGTCGTCGTCAATGAACTTAAAATTATTTTGTATTTATTCATTGAAATGTGAAATTATTTCTGTTTGTATATGATATGAATATTATGCGCCATGGGTCTACTATATAGGTACTATGAGGGCAGCAGTATGAGGATATATCAGCATCACTGACTTTCATAGATAGATTTACAGCCAGGCGAGGACCATAGTCACAGGACGAGAGAGATACATGATAATGTTACTGTTAAGGTTGAGTATCCCCATCTCATATCCTCACACGTTCAAACAACTGATTCCAATTCGAATTTGAATTCAACTAAAGGGGAAAGGAGAAGGAAAAATACGCTCTTTAAGACTCATGGTAATGATGCTCTCCTGCTATATGGTGATGGCGGGGTGGGAGAGATGCACATAGACAAGGCAATAGGGAAACTCTCTGTTCTCATAGCTTCAGCTCCATAGCTCCAGTTCCAATATAATGTTAGACTCACTTTCAGGAACTGCTTCAATAGATTGAGAGTCGAGTGTATTCAAGGGAGAAGTAGAGATGAATTGAAGAGAGGCTTTTAACAAGTGAGGCAATCAGCGTACAAATCTCGGGAGTAAATCTTTCTCTAATTGATGAAAGCTCTGGTAGCTGTAGATGGTAGCGTGCCTCATATGCTACCCCGTCTCCGTCTCCGTTTGTCCCTGTATGACTCTACAGATCTGCAGTGGGAACTACGTTCCTACGTCCTACATACGACTCCCGTTTCTACTTTTACAGATATACTTCATATCACTCCACGCACTCACTTGGTACTCCATTCCGTGAGTATATATGTAGAAGCGTTACTTTTACAATTCACTTGGACCTACTATCTTATAGGTGTGCATACAGATCGTACCCTGAACGCTTTTTCCACTTTGAATAATCTTCAAAGTATTCAATTAAATACCAAAGAAATCCAGCCAGGTACACTTCTACAATTTCAAAGGCAAACTTTAGCTGTAGCTTCCTATTTTCAATTTTCTGTACCAAGCGGTGGAGAGAGTGAAGAGATGTATATATATACGGGGGCATTAGCGTATTGATTATGATTGTGATATTGGCACTACAGACTCAGCAGACACGGTTTTCTCCTGCCGTATTATTATACTTTCATAATATGTTGTTTCCTGGTCTGGTTCTGGTTCTGCTCCTGGTTACAGTGCTGCGTTGGTGGTGGCATATGGCAGAGGCCCTGATACTGATGCTGGTTCACAGTACTTTGGGTCTTGGGTTAATTTTCATTTGGTAAGATTTTGACTTTGGTCATCAAAAATTTAAAAACCTTCAAACTGACAAAACTTGTACTAAATCAAGTACAACTTCCATTATTGTACCGTAGTAATCGTCTTTACCAAATAAATTGAACTCAAACGCATTTCCAATTTTTTTAAAAATAAGACACTAACATTTTATGTCTGTGAAATATTAAAGAAAAATTATTTTTTAGTCTTACAAGAGTTAGTATAGCACTCGTAAACCCCAAACCGCTACACAGTAATTATTAGAGCGGAAATGATTCTAAATAAATGTAGAATACGTTTACGCATGAGTATGTGTACATAGACAGAGATTTCCATTGGCCAATAAGGCTGTGAAATAAAATTATAATAACGCACCGCTCTTTTAAATTGCAATACTATCCATATACAATTTTTTCCAAAGATTTTTCCCAAGCTTTATATGAATTCCATGCCCATAGGGACCAAATTTGCATATAAATGATTGCAACTTAAATTTTTGACAATCAAAATTCTCAAAATTTAGATGGAATGATTTGAAAATTTAGAAAATTAGCTAAATAAATATGACATCAGCCATAATTAATTTTTTACATTGGAAAATATTCAGTATATATTTGACAAGGACAAATTTTGGATTTTGCTAAAAAAGAATTTCCGTCTTGTAAAAATTGGAAGCATATTACGTATTCAGTAATTAAAAATTTGTGGATTTCTGGTATTGTTACTTCTTCTAATAATATGTAAACATAGAAAGTTTACTCTATAGTCAAATACGCATTTGTATCTAAATGTTAGTTCTTTATTTCCTCGCTCCGACTCCCACGACTTTCTCCCAATATCTTCTATGTTATTCATTACAAATACGTAGACCACTCGGTATTCTGTCAGAGTTGTCTTCCCTTGTAACAGAACAGATTGAGGAGGATAGTAAAAAATGAAGTCATACCGTAGGCCATATGAGGAGTATATTTGTACGTATACTTTTGTACGTCGTAGTCATGGTGAAAGTATGTGAAGGAGGACTAAGAATTGTAATCGTAATTCTCACATTGTTGGGATTTTGAATAAAAAAAAAAGAAGAGTTTTGTGGGCGACAGAGAGAAAACGGAGCATTGAAGCTTGAGTGAAAATGACAGTGGGTAGAAGGGTGCTCATCCATGTCCTTTTTAGATATGTATCTCCTTCGTGCCTCATGTGTCTTGACACATGGAGTCTAGAGAGGACAAAGACTACCAGGCTATAGGACTACGACTTCGGCTTCGACGGCAGACTATAAGAACTATAGACTCCACTATGGACAGGAGCTATACCGCAGCATATAAGGCGGTAAAGGAGTATATGTCAGTAGTCTAGTTTGACGCAAGCATATTGCCTCTGTTACTCTGTTCATCTCTTCATGTGTAGGTACATTACATCACATTACAGTTACACACACAATTCTTTTTTGCGGAAAAGAAAAAGAAAATCCAAGTGAGGAAAACAAACAATGACAATATTGAGTGGTATCTCCTCCTCCTTCTAGCTGATGAATATCTCTGTCTCTCACATTCCACCCTTTTTTATCTCCATTTATTTTCCTTTTTTTTCCCTCTCTGCCCCTCTCCGTACTTTCTCTCGAGTCTCGTCAGTTGTGTGTCAGTCGGAAAGAATTGTCGGAATCTTAAACTGGGTTTAATGCACTCTCTTTTACAAATCGGTATTTTCAAATCCACCCAAGTCCCACTTGCCAACTAGACCATCGCTAACTAAGGCAGATAAAGATAAAGATGTCTTGGAAGAGCTTTCACCAGAGCCAGTGTCGTCAGTTCCAGTGCCTAGTGCCTAGTGCTAGATTGTCAGCAATGTTTGAATAGATAATACTAACACAGAACCATATCATAGGAACAGTAGCTTTTATATTCCACTCACTTTTCCTCCTTCCAGAATTACTATAAACCTCCCTTCATTTCAACAATTTCGACATTTCGACTTCGACTGCGTGAAAATTCACAAACCAAATAAAAACATGTATAATTCATATCAAAGTTTCGTCTTCTTGGTTGTCGTTCTCATAACATAGCGTCACTATTTTACTCCAACTCACGTGATCAGTGAATTGTATGTGGCCTGGCCCTGGCAGTGGAAGAGTCCGCTGCTCTGCTATTTATTAGCTACATGTACAGTATAGATATCCAGTCCAGTGACACTTTTATTTTATTTGTTATCAGTACCATATCAGGATCGGGCGCAGTACGAATCCTAGTCCCAGTCTCAGTCCTAGCGTATGGCACGTCCGATAAATGATGAATCTGTCCACGTTCTCAGATGATACTACCTACTTCCACTGCTTCACAATATGAACATTCTAACACACACAGAAAAAAAAACTAAAGCCGGCAAAAAAACGAGAGTCTCTCTATACTACACCCAGCAACCCAGTTACTAGTTTGTCCATTACCAATACCAGTTCCAATGTCAATGCAAACTAAGAGTAAGCACTAAAAAGTCTCTCAAGTGCGATGACGATAGTAATCATAACTGACTAGCCATGTAATATTTTCATACACTGAAAAAGATCATAAAAGGATTTTCATTCCTTGTTTTGTCCAACCATTGAAAAATCGTCTAAAAAACCGTATTTGGCTACAAAACGGGAAAGAAAGAGAGGGAACGGGAGCTCTGGTGCTCTGAGGATGTGTGTGTGTGTTGAAGGAAGAGGGAGGGAAGGAGAGAAAAAGAGAGAGAGGAAAAAAGAAAGAGGAAAAACGAGTTGCTCTTCGAACCGAGAAATGAGATTTCAGTTCCCTCAACCGTTTCCCAAGATATTATTAAACGGACAAGGCATCCGGTCCCTCATCCGTGTAACACAGACATATATACAGGGGCCTACACTTGTACGCTTCAGTATTGGATGTTGGATCGACAGAAAGTATCAGTATCAGTGGTTTCAAGTTATGACTTGTGTGTGTGTGTATGTACACTCTGTGTGTGGCT
>JAQFZE010001749.1:0-16725 GCA_034695245.1 Dicyrtomina saundersi | reverse complement strand
CCCCCCCCCCCCCCGTGTTTCTTATTTCTTCCCCACGCGCTTCGCCCTTAAGCCAACTGTTTCCTTAGCGTGACGGCGACACCCGCCGTACAGACAGCAGATGGTGGCGTACGCCGTCCTAGCACACGCATGCGCAATGGAGAGAAAATGCCTCAATTAGGTGTCGACCATAAATGGCGTGACGGTTAGAGCCAATAGGTCTGCTTGGATAATGATATGACAACCCATTTTAAAGATTGTTGTGCCCTGGAATTAAGAAGAGGTGAACTGTGGTGGTGGTGGGAAAGGAAATCAATGGAGAAGCCAGTTCTCATCGCCCATTATGTTATGTGATTAGCATTGGGCCGCTTTTCTTTTAAGTAAAGTCTGGAGCAGTCAGGGGCGGGTCCAGAAATATTTTCTGCTGAGGGCCGTACATATTTAGTGAAGAATCAGAATGGCCTAACTCTAAATTATGCTGGAATTAAAATGAGCTATGTCGACATAAATCCAAATGAGGTAGATGCGTAAATTGTTATAGTTAAGAGTTTTCTGAAGTGTGCAAAATGCTGTATTAACGGTTTTTCTCAGGGTTCGGAAAAAACAGCCCAGTTTGAATAAAAACCTGCCCACCGGTTAAAACCGCTTAGTTTTAGCCGGCGGTTAAAACCACCCCCGAACCCTGGTTTTTCTAAAAGTGCAAAATATTTCATTTTCCATGTTTTTGAAAAGTACAATGACATACTTAATTAGCAGAATTTGGTTTAAAATAATAAAACTATTTTGATGGGAGTGGAACTAGAGCCTAATTAGCTTCTACTGGTTATTAATTAGTTAAATGCGCTAAAATACTCATCAACTTCCCAATGTTTAGCATTTCTACTAATTATGAATAAATACTAAAATTCAAGACAAACATATTGGTGATGTGAGGAAGGAATAAATTATGTGGTGAGATCCTAACTGATTATAATGGAACTACCAGCTCTTGCTAAAACCGGGTATCCACAAAATACCCGGCCTTCGAATTCACATCGGAAGCACCTTTAAAATTAATTATATCGTTTTGCTTTACTACTATGGAAATGGAAATGCAACTTCATCCTCTAGTGACAAAAATGAGGTGAAAAAACGACTAAAATGAATCCGTCAACTTATTAAAAGCATTAATTATGTACTACTGCAGAAAACAATAATGTGGTGGATAGTTCCACTGTATAAACACTGTTTGCCCAATTTCCAGCTCAATGCAGTTTTTATAACGTGAACCAAGGAATTATCTGTATCACAAATCTGTCCAAATTGCTATATCGCATTAATTATTTTTGGGGTCGTGGGGTCAATTATGTGGAGCAAAAGATTAGAATATCACTTGTATGTTTTCACATTCAAAACAATTGAAAAATCATATTTCCATGAACATATACACAACGCGTATCTATGAAAAGTAAATGCTTAGTGGCTATATTTACGCATCTTCGAATGTCCCATTTACACGCTTTTGAATATAACCAAAATGTGCCATTTAATTGCTTTCAAAAAGCGCAAAAATGCTCGCTTTGGATATTTTTTGGAAAGTGCAAAACGTTTTATATTCATAGCTTTGAAAAGTGTGCAATGTGTCACTTACACGTTTTGGAAAATTGCAAATGTTCTATGTACATGCTTCTGAAATTAACCAAAATGTTCCATTAGCCTATGTATTTTAAAATTGCAAACTGTTCTACTTTCAAGTCTTTGAAAAGTGCAAAATGGTTTCGTGATGACAGTATTTTAATTTTTGTGCAGATGGTACAATTTGTGTTTAGCCGAAAATGGATGTGGGTGATGTATTGTTGTTGAGAGGCGAAGTGGGCGTACATATATACTTTCTAATGCTCAATCCACATCTCAACATTTTCCATATGTTTTGTATTTTTTCCTTAAAATAATTATCCTACACAGATTTCAAGTCTGGATTCTGAAAAATTTTCCCACTTTTTCATTTTCTACCGCGGACGCTCGCTTTTCCAACTTTCCGTCTCGTCGCTTTTGTAATTATTGCTTAGGAGTGATTTTGAATTAGCACCAGCTGGGCTCTGGATTGGGCTCTTTTAATTATAATAAAAGTCTAGCAACGAAGCGATATATGAGGAGTAGCACTTAACGCAGCTTTGAATATTCTGCGTGGAAAAGCAAAACGACACATTTCCATTTTCAGCTCACAACATAGTGTACTATCCACCACAAAATTAAAATATCCTGGAAAAATGTAAATAGAACATTTTGAGCTTTTTTAAAAACTTGTAGATAAGACATTTTGTACTTTAAAAAAACATGTAGATACAACAATTTGTACTTTTCAAAAAACATGTAGATAGAACGTTTTGTACTTTTCAAAAAACGTGTAGATAAAACATTTTGTACTTTTCAAAAAATATGTAGATAAAACATTTTGTGCTTTCAAAAAACATGTAGATACAACAATTTGTACTTTTCAAAAAACATGTAGATAGAACGTTTTGTAGTTTTCAAAAAACATGTAAGTAAAACATTTTCTACTTTTCTAAAAGCATGTAATTAGAACGTTTTGCACTTTTCAAAAAACATGTAGATAAAACATTTTGTACTTTTTTAAACACATGTAGATAGAGCGTTTTGTACTTTTTAAGAAGCATGTAATTAGAACATTTTGCACTTTTCCAAAACATGTAAATGAAATATTTTGAATTAAAAAAAAATATGTAGATAGAACATTCTGTACTTTTCAAAAATATACTAAAAATTAAATTCTAAACAAATTAAGTCCAAAAATGGAGATGGGAAATTTTGCTTCTTCATTAGCGATAATATGTAAATCGCGGCCAATATGCGAGATACTTAAGCACCTCATAGGCACCTACATCTCTGTATTTGCAATGCTATTTAATGCATTGATAGAGATGCCAGAGGATGCGACTTGTTATTGAAATGAACTTGATTAATTTAGCAACCTCTGATTTCGAGCTGACATCCACATGGAGTTGTTCTTCATCTGACCTTCATAGGTAGGTCAACTATAATTTATTTCTGCAAACTCCTTTGTTTGTAATTTTTACACCATACGCTTTTCCCTTAAACCAACCGTTTTCTTACTGAGACGACGACGACAGCGTTAAAAACAACGGATGGTGTCGTACGCCGTCCTCGTACCGGGATTTTTCGATAGCCAAATTGCCAGACCAGAAAACTCCGTTTTTTAAAAATCTGATGAAATCTGATGATGAGAATCTGATGCGCAATAAGTGAAAGACTTGAACCGTTGTGTAAATGACAAATATTGATAAATGCGATTTAATGGCTACGTAAAGAAGAACGGTGTGTAAGCAGTGCACAGCGACGAAGCTGTGTTGGAAATCTGATTCTAAGTATTCACGACAACGCATTCTAAAGCATAAGGAATGTTGATATTTCTCTGACCATTCAGCCTCAATGGCTATAGCGATGAGTTTTATCTTAATCAAAGGTAAAGATACCAGATTTAAATTTCATTCATTTGCAATGCAAAATTCTTTTCAGTTTTCTTGACGCAGATATGGAAATGGTGGGAAAGTGAGCTGTGATTTCGAAACGTTCTCGAGCAAAACTTACACTTCCACACCTTGATGCCCATGTGAGTGCTTTCATGCTCTGTCAATTCATAGTTAACAGAAAACCCTTTGTGGCAAAAAGAACACTTAAATGGTTTGTCCCCGGTGTGGCTACGGACGTGTCTCGTACCATGCCAGTGATCGGGGAATGCCTTCCCGCAAAACTTGCAAACGTAACAAAGGCTCCCCTCGGCTGGTTTTACACGAGTCAGATTTTTATCATGCTGCTTGCGAAGTCGAGGCCTCTGTTGAATCGTTCCATCTCGCCGCTGACCCTTCTCCAGGTTTCCACCGACGTTTTTACTGTGGTTGCTGTTGGAGATGCTAACCGCTGAAGATTCATCCTCGTCCTCTGAATCCGGAATGGGTGACTGTTTCTGCTGCAGTGCCCCATTCTCCAATGTGGTGTGACGAAGCCTTAACAAAATTGAAACTGTGAGACACTCAAATGAAAATAATGTTGAAGAAATGGGAGGCATTATTAGGGGTCCACATTATCTCTTATCGCTAAACCTTGATTTCTTACAACTTACCTCATTTTATGAATTCTCCGTCCTTTCTGCTTCCAGGACTGAACCTTTTCTCCATCTTTAACACGGACTGACTTGAAAGGCTTCACATTTCTAGAAGATGAGGCACTTTGAAGAGGCTGGGGACGAGATGCCGCAGCAACCTCCTCAGCTTGAACACGGGAGCCCATCCTTGAGTTACTGGCGGGGTGCGTCCCCATCGATAGGGTAGGCGGAGGGTCATCAGTCCACTGAGGTGGAGGTGGGAGGAGTGGGAAATCCTCAAGCGGTGGGGACTCGGAGCAAACCACTTGAGGCAAAGGTGGGGGTGGCGGTAGGCTGACAGGCAGTGGTGGCTGGTCCATCTTAACAGTAGTTTCTGATTTAACAGGAATGTAATCTGACTCGAGTTTCACTTTGTTTAGCGCAGCATTAACTGGGACCGAGAATCCAGGAATCATCGAAATATTCTTTTGGTTTATTTTATGCTGCAATTCTAATTTCGATTTAAGGATTTTCTTTGCTTGAGCAGTTGCAGAAGGGGGAGTCTGATGAGTGTGAGGCACATTCTTCAAGTTCAATAACTGGCAATACTACAATTTTAAAATTCAAAAACTATAACTATGATGTAGGTAATAATAATTATGCAATTAAAAAATGATGATGCATAATAATGCTAGCTTTTGATTTACAAAATGTAGGTCCTACGACTGTAGCAACTATATAGTATTCGCATTCGTCGCAACAGAAAATCAAAAAAAGCCATAATCGACTACAGACAGTAGGGAACGTATATAGTGTACCTGCTTTTCAGCTGTGTCATTGCCACACAAAATTTTCGTATCCAAATTACTCTTCAATATTTTCCTGCTGGTTAAACTACTGGGAATCTGATGGCTTCTACTACTATGACCACGTGTCTGTGATCCTTGCAAACTTTTAGTAGTGTGGGAGTAATCGGAATCGACTTCATCATCCAAATCCGAAATGTGAATTGTTTCGATCAGTTTCCGGATCACAGATTCTCTTGTGCTGCTCATGGCAGTCACTATTGTCGGGGTATTCGTGGTCGTAGAAGATGTTGCAGCCATCAGATTTGGAGTTTGATCTTGAGGTTCCTGTGAGCTTCGGGAGGTGTGATTTTGATCATCTTCAAATTCATCATCCGAAATAGTAATTAAGTCAATCCGCTTCCTTTTGACAGATACTTGTGGCTCTGACCGCCATGGCCCACTCCAAATTCTTTGAGTAGCCATATCTCTGTTCTTTCTGTGGTCGATTCTGCAGACAAAATAATCCATTCCAGTCAGTTGCAATGAATACAACTAATCATCAACTATTCCGTATTTTACGCTAGCGTCAATACTTAACGCGTATCTCTTTGAAATATCTACTAAGATCGTAACTACTGCTAATTTATAACATGTGATATTTCTGCGGCAAGCAACTAATAAAAACTTACCACAGCCACGATCAAATTCTAGAGATATAATAATTACTGTCAACTGTAATAATTAAAGAATTTCGAACTGACACCCACACAAAGAAGCTTCGTTTTATGAATTAGTATAAATAAAACTACGACCACGGGCGACTGGCAGACCACAAAAGGTTGACGATGATAAAATTAACAAACTGACGACTCGGACACATGTGGAAAATGAAAAATAGGAAAACCTAAAAGCGTGCTGGAAGGTATGAATGTGATGGGAGCGTTTGTAAATGATATCATCCCGTGTACTTAATTTTCTTACCCACCCACCCCTCGTGTTCAATGTTAAACATAGCATAAATCGTCACTCTTCAGACGCACCCACCTACCCAAGTGATAACACCATTTGTGAACGCTCCCTAAATATTTCCAGTTTCTACTTCGCGCTACTTTTCCTGCTTTAAAAGAACAACTGTTTTCTTACCGTGAGACGGGAGACGGGGATGACCACCGTAAAAACTTGACGGGTCTAATACGCACGCGCACGTGTAATAGAAAGATAGTGGCTTAATTACCGTATGTCTTCTAATACTCCGCGGGTCCCTATTAGAAGTGGGGGTAAGCGGCTGATAAGTATGATAATTGATGAGGATATAGCGACAACCAACAGTCAGGTTTTCAAGGTACTATTTCCAAGGGCTTCTCCGCTATATGTACAGACTGAACGGTTGAATTGGCCAAAACTTAAAGTTACATAAAAATTGATTTTCAGTGTTTTCGTGCTGGTTAAATAACTTGGGGGTCGTTCAAGTATTACGTAACACAAAAATCGCTAATTTTACCCTACCTACTAGCTAGTGTAACGCAAACTTAACGCTTACCATTACCCACTCACTACCCTTAGTAACGCAAAATTTTAATTTAAAAAATACATCGAAAAATAATTATTAAACGACCTATTACTCGTTTTCACAGAAATTATGATTTTGCTTAATGAACTTTTCTCACTACATCAAAATGCTTAAAATCTTAAAATTCCGTAGCATGAAACGTAGATAAATATCCTTTATAAGTTCTCTGCTGCACAATTGCAGTAGTGTTTAGCTACTGTCAGGAGTCAGGACAATGTATTGTTTTTTAGAATTAAATAGTTTTTATAAGCATAATTGGTTAATTATAACAGAGTAAATCTCAAATATTTAAAACATAATTCCTTACTGAAAAATTAATCTATCTATCTGTCAGGAGATTACAAAATTGTATTTGCTAAAATACCACTTAATTATATTTGTGGATTTTTCCAATTTTACACATCAATTCCAACAAGGACAAGTTATGGTCTAATACTTTTAAAATTCCACGTTTTTCAAAGCTCAGATGTCAAGTTTTGGAGGTTCAGCGTGATAATCGTTGATATCTTGAACCAATTTCAAGTTAAAGAGAAAATTCTGACTGATCTCTACCATTGCATGGGTTGTGTCGGAGTTAGATATTTTAGCATTTTTGAAAAAATCCAGATCAAAATTTTTCGAATTTGTTTATAAAAAAACATTTTAGAATCAACCCATTGGATTTTCTAATTAATAATAGAATTTAGTGCAATTGTTCGGTAATGTACTCAAAGCCAGTATTTATTCGTGTTTTGATAATCCAAAATCGAAAAAAAGCAATTAAAATATATAAAAATTCACTTCTTATTATTCTAGCATGGTCTGTGTTCATTCAAATTTTATATAAAAAGATAAACCTAGTAATTTTTCTAATGCATCTAGTAAACAGCGTCACGTAACTTTCATAACTTATACCCACTACCTCTCGTAACGATTTTGTAGCGCATAGTCTGAACTCCCCACTACCCATGCCTTACGTAATACTTGAACGACCCCTTGGAATCTGATGGATACTGCTGCTACTGCTATGACCACGCTGTACCTATTCTTGTGAACTTGTACCTATTCTTACGTAACTCAGTTATGGCACAAAATTGTAGCTGACTTGAAGAAAAATCCAAGAAGCCCACACGTCATGAACAAGCGCTGTGGACGCGCATAGTTAGACATTTGACAATTGATATTCAGTAGATTGTTTTATCAAGGAATTGTTTTATTAAGGAATCTCTAACTATTCACGACAACGTATTCTAATTCTACAACATACAGAATGTTGACATTTCTTTGACCGTTCAGTCTCAATGGCTAAAGCAATAAGTATTATTTTAATTAAAGGTAAAGATATCAGTTTTATAGTTAATTCATTTCAAAAATCCAAACTTTTTCTTGACGCAGATATGATGATGCTTGGAACGTGAGCTCTGATTTCGAAACATTTTTGAGCAAAATTTACACTTTAATGACTTGATGCCCGTGTGAATGCTTTCATGCTCTTTCAAGTTACAGTTTAGAGAAAACACTTTGTGGCAATAAGAACACTTAAATGGTTTGTCCCCGGTGTGGATTCGGACGTGTCTTCTACCATTGGAATGGTACGAGAATGTCCTCTCGCAAAACTTGCAAACGTAATATAATCTCCCCTCAGCTGGTGTGACACGAGTCAGATTTTTATCGTGCGGCTTAACAAATCGAGGCTTCTGTTGGCTCCTTCCAGCTCGCTGCTGACTTTTCTCCTGGTTTCCACCGAGGACTTTACTCATGTTAGTGATTCGAATTGCTGGAGAGTCATCCTCGTCCTCCGCATTCGAAGTGTGTGACTGTTGCTGCTGCAGTGCAACATTCTCCAACGTCGTTTCACGAAGCCTAAACCAAATCGAATCTTTTAGACACTTAAATAAAAATGATCTTGAGGAATTGGGAACTAATAATAATATTAGGGTCCACATTATCTCTTATCGCTGGACCTTGATTTCGCATAACTTACCTCATTTTATGAGTTCGCTCTTCCTTTTGCTTCCGGGACTTGACCTTTACTGCCTGTTTCACACGTGACGACCTCGACGGCTCCAAATTTCTAGACGATGAGGCACTTTGAAGCAGCTGGTGACGAGATGCCACAGAAATAACCTTCTTAGCTTGAACATTGGAACCCAACGGAACCGAGTGATCAGCAAACTGAGGTGGTGGTGGAAGGAGTGGGAATTCCCCACACGGTGGGGACTCGGTAAAAACTACTTGAGGCAAAGGTGGGAGTGGCGGTAGCGATGGGCACACAGGGAATGGTGGCTGGTCCATCTGAACCGTAGTTTCTGATTTAGTATGAATGTAGTCTGACTCCACTTTGTTCAGCGCAGCATTAATTGGGACTGAGATTCCAGGAAACATCGTGAAAGATGTCGCAGAAATTGGATTTGGAATTTGATTTTGAGGTACCTCTGAGCTTGGGGAGGTGTGATTTTGATCCTCTTCATATTCATCATCCGAAATGGTAATTAGGTCAATCTGTTTCTTTTTGACAAATTCTGACCGCCATGGCCAACTCAGACTGTTTTCAGCAGCCATATCTCTCTGTTCCTTCTGTGGTGGATCCTGCAAAGAAAAACAAATCCATTCCAGTCAGTTGCAAATAATGCACTGGTCATTATTCAGTTAGTACAACTAATCATCAACTTTTCAGTATTTTACACTAGCGTCAATATTTAACTCAACTGCGTAACACATATTGTCAGTGAAGAACCAAAATGACCCATTTCCAATTTATGCTAGATTCAAAATGAGCTATGTTGTAAAAACAAAATGAGAAACATGCGCAAAATGTTTACTAACAGTTTTTGAAAAGATGCAAAATGTTCTAATTCCATGTTTTTGAAACGTGTAAAATGTTCTATTTACATGTTTTTTAAAAGTGTAAAATGTTCTATTTACATGTTATTGAAAAGTGTAAAATGTTGAATGTTCTAATTCCATGTTTTTGAAAAGTGTAAAATGTTTTATTTACATGTTTTTGAAAAGTGTAAAATATTCTATGTAAATGCTTTCAAGACATGTTTCAATATTTCTGTTGATAGTTGATAATGTTTTTAGCTACAAATGGATATGGGTCATTTTGGTTCTTCACTGACTGACGATATCTCTTTACAATTCTACTAGGATCGTAAATCCTGCCAATTTATGACAAATGATATGAAAGTAAATTCCTGCAACATGCAACTAATCAAAACTTACCAAAGTCAAGATCAAAATCTACAGATATAATAATTACTGTCAACTGTTATAACTGAAGAATTTCGAACTGACATCTACGCAAAGAAGCTACGTTCTATGAATTAATACCAATAAAACTACGACCACGGGCCAGAGGCAAAAGGCAGAACGCAAAAAGTTGACGGTGATAAAATTCACAAACTGAGGACTCGGATGCATGTGGATGCGGAAAAATAGAATAAAAAACTAAAATCTAAAAGTACTGCTGTGTAAGTAGACTATTCAACAAATGTTCGAAGAATTTGATGTAGGAAAAAGTCCGGGACTGAATCACAAGACTAAATCACATGCAACTTCACTGGCAAGGGCGATGTAGAAATAGGTACCTGGGCTGACAACCAAGGGAACTCGCAAAAACACACAGAAAATGATTAATTTTAAATATATTAATACCTGTATTTATTCCTTTACTGCACTTCTCAATCAAAATGACTCCGGTGACCGTGACAGGTCGTACAGGTCAAAACCGCACAATTCACAAACAATTTAAATTATTCAAAGTCACTAGCAGCTTATTTTGTGTGTTGTTGCTCGAACGTGTCTATGTAATCAAATGAAACTTAAATACATACCAAATTGCCATCCACCCACCACACACATCATAAAAGGCATTCATTAGGTAGGTACATTACAAATCATACAAAATTAATAAATCCGCACAAAATACAATATAAATAGGCTCCTGCAGATGACACTACAACACTCACTTTAAATCACGGCTTAAATAATGGATCGTCCATAAATGATGTCATTATCTATGTGGGTGGGTCTAAGAAATCTCTCCATTTATAGCAATGTTAAAATAGTTATTCTTTTGTTAGGGTGGGTGGCTTTATCATAAATCTCCATGTCATCTATGACATCAATTATGGACGATTCCTAAATACATCCCCAAATTATCAAATATCTACACTGGATCTGCCTCCTTAGCAACAAAACGCATGCTGTAAAAGTTATGAGATGGAAACGTGCATAAATTATATTATCACGTTTCCTCAATTTTTTGACCCACCCAGCCTTCGTCTATAATGTTCAACATAGCATGAATCGTCACTCTTTAGACCCACCTACCTACCCAACTGATAACATCATTTGTAAACGCTCTCTAAATATTTTAATATTTTGCGCTTTTCCGGCTTCAAACGAACTCCTGTTTTCTTAATATGTGACGGCGAGGAGCACCTTAAAAACAACATAATATGATGTCGTACTCCCACACATGAAAAATTCATAAATGTGATTTAATGGCTACGTAAAGAAGAGAGGTGTGTAAGTGTAAGTAGTGTCCAGCGAAAAAGCTGCATTAGAACTGAATTTATTTCATTGACAATTTTAAATCTCAAAAAATAATCTCCAAGGCTTTCGTAATGCATAATAATTTGATACAAAATGGAAAAGTCCTACAGTTAATCGAAGTCCAAAATTAATATTGCATTCAAGTATTTCGTCCAGCTTCATTCATAACATTTTCACAACAACTAAAGCTACGCCAGATACAGGTTCAAACATAGACACATTTTTGCTAGTGTCTTCTATATTGATATTTGGTGAACATTGCATATAACTAACGTAACTCCGTTATGAAACCACATTGTAGCTGATTTTAAGAAAAATCCAAGAAGCCCACACGTCACGAACAAGCGCTGTAGACGCGGATAATTAGACATTTGACAATTGATACTCGGTAGATTGTTTTACATTATATTAAGGAAACTAAATCTAAGTATTCACGACAACGTATTCTAATTCTAAAACATAAAGAATGTGGACATTTCTTTGACCGTTCAGTCTCAATGGCTAAAGCAATAAGTATTATTTTAATTAAAGGTAAAGATATCAGTTTTATAGTTAATTCATTTCAAAAATCCAAACTTTTTCTTGACGCAGATATGATGATGCTTGGAACGTGAGCTGTGATGTCGAAACATTTTCGAGCAAAACTTACACTTCAAGCCCTCAATGCCCGTGTGTATGTTTTTATGCTCTGTCAAGTTACATTTTGTGGAAAACCCTTTGGCGCAATAGGAACACTTAAAAGGTTTGTCCCCGGTGTGGCTCCGGACGTGGTTCGCACCACCTGAGGCGTAGAAGAATGTCTTCCCGCAAAACTTGCAAACGTAATAAAGGCTCCCCTCAGCTGGTGTGACACGGGTCAGATGTTTATCGTGCTGCTTGAGAAATCGAGGCATCTGTTGGCTCCTTCCAGCTCGCCGCTGACGCTGACCCTTCTCCTGGTTTCCACCGACGCTTTTAATCCTGTTCCTGTTGGTGATGCTAACCGCCTAAGAGCCGTCCTCGTCCTTCGAATCCGAAATCGGTGACTGTTGCTGCTGCAGTGAACCATTCTCCAACGTGGTGTGACGAAGCCTTAACAAAATTGAAGCTGTTAGACATTCAAATAAAAACAATATTGAAGAAATAAGGGCTATTATTAGGAGTTTACATTATCTCCTCTGCAGCTTACCTCATTTTATGAGCTCGCCGTCCTTTCTGCCTCCGGGACTTGACCTTTACTGCGTGTTTTTCAAGTGACGACCTCGACGGGTCCACATTTCTAGAAGATGATGCACTTTGAAGCGGCTGGTGACGAGGTGCCACAGAAATAACCTTCGTATCTTGAACATTGGAACCCAATTTGCTGAGTGATCAGCAAACTGAGGTGGTGGTGGAAGGAGTGGGAATTCCCCAGACGATGGTGTCTCGGCGGAAACTACTTGAGGCAAAGGTGGGGGTAGCGGTGGGCTGACAGGCAGTAGCAGTGGTGGCTGGTCACACGAAATTTTCTTATGCAAATTGTTCGTCCGTTGTTTCGTGCTGGTTAAATAACTCGGAATCTGATGGCTACTCCTCCTGCTGCTATGACTACGTTTCTCCGACGATGCTTCTGAACATTCTACGAGGGTATAATCGACTTGATCATTCGAGTCAGAAATGTGTATTGTTTCGATCAGTTTCCTGATCACAGATTTTCTTGCACTCCAACTTTTCTTCATGGCAGTCATTATTGTCGGGATATTCGTGGTCGTAAAAGATGCTGCAGAAATCTGATTTGGAATTTGATCTTAAGCTCCCTTTGAGCTTGTGGAGGTGTGATTTTGATCCTGTTCATATTCATGATCCGAAATGGTTATCAAGTCAATCCGCTTCCTTTTGATAGATACTTGTGGTTCTGACCGCCATGTCCCACTGCAACTTTTTTCAGTAGCCATATATAACTAGTTCTTTCAGCGGTCGATCCTGCAGACAAAAAAATTCATCCCAATCAGTTGCAATACACAACACTCGTCATTATTCAATTGGTACGACTAAATATCGACTATTCGGTATTTTACGCTAGCGTCAATATTTAATTCAACTGCGTCATACATATCTCTTTACAATTCTACTGGGATCGTAACTACTGACTGCTAATGTAAGACAAAAACGATATGAAAGTCAATTCCTGTCACCTGTGACAAGCAACTAAACTTACCACAGTCACGATCAAAACAGATAAATATATAGTTACTGTCAACTCTAATAATTGAAGAATTTTAAACTGACTCACAAAGAAATGAATTGATATCAACAAAATTATGACCAAGCGCAACACGCAGAACACAAAAGGTTGACGATGACATTTGAAAATTCACAAACTGAGAACTCCGACTCATGTGGAAAAGTAGAATAAAAGACCAAAACTGTAAGGTACAAGATGCAGGTATAAGGTGCATGCCATGCTGTAAGGTATATGATGGAAGCGTACATAAATGATGTCATCACGTTTTATAAATTTTTTGACCTACCCACCCCTCGTCAGCAATTGTAAACATAGCATAAATCGTCACTCTTCAGACCCATCTACATACCCAAGTAATTAATCAATTTATGAACGCCCCCTAAATATTTTTAATTTCTACTTGGAACTTTTCCAGTGGCTTGAAACGAACAACGAACTGTTTTCATACCGCGAGACGGGGAAAACTGCCGTAAAAACTTAACGGGCCTTATACGCACGCGTAATGGAGATAATTAAAACTGGCTCAATTACCGTGTATCTCTTAATACTACACGCTTAGAAAAGATCATAACTAACTTCTAGTTAGGTCGAGCTAACAGATTTGGGTATTAATTTCAACACGATTACTAGTTAATTTCAAAATTTTTGAAGGTGAGGAAATATGTTAGCTACGTGAAACACCGCTGTGTGTTATTATATCTCATATCTACACTAAATAATGTTACAGTTGACCGAAAATCGTGTAATGAATTTGTACCACCGTATATTATGCTAAATTAGTGTTACAATTGTAAATGAATTGTCTCAGGCCAGTGGGTAAAGAGGATGGTACCAATATAGAAGGCCGCGGGTTCGAGTTTGAGTTTTTGCATTATTTTTTAATCAAATATTTACGTAACTACATTCTTGGTTAAATATGCAACACAGATACTAGTAAACTCAGTCTAACACATTACAGTATAAATCCCTAACTAAAACTTGGGTTGACCACTATAACACCTTCTGGTGTCGATGTCGGAGTAACACAAAAATAAGTTACAAATTAACACCTATGTGGGTAATTTGCTTATATTTTCATAAGCATGTACGCGGGTCTCTATTAGAAGAAGGGGTAAGCGACTGGCAATTTTGATAATAGTATCAAGTAACGATTTTAAGTGGCTTTATCCTGTATTCATTTTTCACTGCATACTCGATTTGCTACAAGATTGAAGATAGTAAAATGGTTGAATGTGACAAAACATAATAAGTTGCTTAGATTCGTTTCAGATGTATGCACTATGCACAAATTAACGTTTAATATTGAGGACGAAATACTGCATTTTAGTTTACTTCCTTTGTAAACAATTTAACCTAATCCAAAAATGAAAATGTCATCCGATAGTAAAAGTGCTGTAATTAGTTGCGTATAGTGTGTGTGCCTATACTGTTTCTTTTCGTCCCAAGTCCCAACAACACTAACTAGTAAGTAACTTTTTAAATTTTCCGCTGCTGTTCACCCGAATATGAAATAACATTAAAATGTAAAACTATAATTATCTACATAATGTGAATAATTGAATTAAATAAGACTTTCGTCTACATACGAAATCTAATTAAGTCACAGCTGACAGTTCAGGAGCTCTGAGAATAGGTACTTTTCCTACGTAAAAGTAGACGAGTGACTCATTGCTCCACGGGTGCTTTTTCAAGTGACGGTTATTTATAAAGCCTACTAGTTAGCACTATTAGTACGTATTTTGTATGTTTAATGCAATGCACTAATTTCGCCTTTTCGACATCGTCAACTTGGATTTACATTATTTTCTTCGTCATTGCACCTAATTATATAATGGTCAGTTGCCAGTTGAGTTCAGTTGACATTCGTCCCTAAAGTGCATCGTCAGTGTCTTTCCTTTCCAGCTCCAGCCATCCATCTAATTTTAGTCACTCACTCACTCACCTACTTTTATCGCTTTCGTATATTACTCCTCCATCATTCACTTATTTACACTTTTATCACCGACAATAGTCTTCTTCAAGCTTCCAGCATCCAGAATTTAAAGCATATTGAAAAAATTATCTCATCATAATTATTTAATCAAACCCCTTATTTATTTTTGAATCTGCTTGTACAATAAAATTCAGTTTTGTAGTATTTCGAAAGATTTGCGTGATTTCGAATTGTCTAACTTAAGAAATCCCAAAAATGGAACGCAATGCACTTATTAGAGGACGAAGTGAAAAAGTATTATGCTGTGAAGCCAGGACCTGGGCTCTTGTCTTCGGGTGGTTGCAGGCGGTAAGTTTATTGCATAGTTAATTACTAACATTAATACTCAAAACTGATTATTAACTGCATTATTTAGGCGTTGTAAAATCCACAGTAATGCACTTTGACTCAGTTAGTTAGGAATTATACTGCCTTAAGATGTAAAGAATTGCTAGCTACGATGTGGCGATGTGGCATTGTCTAATCGATATTGATTTTGATGACGGTTATTTTATCTTTTTCGTTCAGGTTGGGAGTGTCATTGCTCTAGTATCGGAAATGACAGGCTTCTTTACTCTCGATGATCAAGACAAAGAAGCCTTCGGAATTGGACTCACTCGGCACTTGAGTACTCTCCTTCTCATTCCTGAATTCGGGATTTGGCTCGTTGAATTCTTGCTTGGGGTTGTCCTCATTTGGGGTGTGAAACAGGTGAATTAGGCACAATTTAATAATTAGCTATTAACAACAACAATACTTTGAACAAAAAGTTTGAAGAACTGCTGGGTCGCATCCATGTTCGAAATTAATGAATTCTGCTGGCTGATTCAGTGACTTTCTTTAACGTGTATTTCATTTTCTATTTTGAATATTTAGCAAGATCCCAAGAAAGTGTATGTCTGGTGTGCGTTCAAAGTGTTTTCCGTAACACTCACTGCTGCTACCGCTCTGTGGAGGCGGTGTCTTGGGGAGTTTGGAAGGTTTGCTTTCGACTTGATTCGTGTCGGTATTTCCGGTTTCTTCATCTGGGTTGTCAATATTCATCGACGGGAGCTGATTGGTAAATACGGCAAAATCTGATTTTCTTCAAGTAGGAAAACTATTTCAATGCATCGATATTCGTTAACTTTTGATTGTATAATTTATTTATTGTAACTAGTGAGGTTGAAAATCAGCCTTGTTATTTAACAATCTTTTTTGAAGGGATTCTTTTGATGTGTCTAAAGAATGTAAAAATGTAAACTCGTAATTAATCGTAATCCTAAAAGCACTTCTGTCTTTTGATGGATCCTTTATTGTTGTATTTATACGAAGTACTTAAGATCTGTTCAGTAACTATTTTGTCAGACACGACATAATGTATTAATTGTATTATTGTACGTAATTAAATCATTTAAATTTACGAAAATCTTGGTAGTTTGTGCTTTTGCATTTCATTTATACGTAGTGATTTAACTTAGCCACTGATCACAGTTCATTAATGTTTAGGAGAAAAGTGTAGTAGTAGAGTGCGTATATGTGATCATGCCTTAAGTGTGATCAATGGCTGGTGCTAAAACACAAGCTGCATCA
>JAQFZE010001748.1:0-16727 GCA_034695245.1 Dicyrtomina saundersi | reverse complement strand
TTGACTTCAGCTTTCCACCATTTTTCATTATTTTAGTATCAATGAAGTTCATTCTCAACGAGATTTCATCTCCACATCTTTTACGGATTCAACCCATTTAAAATATACAAGACTAACATTGAACCTACCAGCGTTCTCGAAAAAGTATAGAAAACTGAAGTAGACGAAGGCTGCGTAGAATGAATCCAGCAACAACATAATACTCAGCAATGAATCTAGATATTAGCACAAAAGGCAAAAGGTAGCGTAAAAAATTCATGTAGCTAAATACATGCTTACTTTTGTGCAACTGCATACTTTTAGTCAGGCATAGTGCCTGTTTGTATCTGAATAAAAATGAATTTGTAATAAGAATGTAATATGCACAGCCAGTAAGATATTTAAGATTAGGAACTACAATATTATGCAAAATGAAAATATCCTATCCGATGTGTACTAGTAATATGTTTTACAATTTGCGTACGAGGAACGAGAATATTTTTCCAACAAAATCTTACGCAAACCAAACCACTGTTTGGAAACGTGGACTGTAAAACTGTAGAGCTGAGAAGAACCAGGCTAAATATACATACACCAAAGAGTGAGTCATGAGGATGGAAAATGAGAGCAAAATGAAAATGGAAAATCCAACGCTAGCGCTCAAAGCTCAAGATCCGAGCAACATAAAAAGCCTGTCTTGTCTTCTTCTTCTGTTATAAGATTAAACACATCCTCATCCTCATGGAAATGCAAACAAAAATAGGCAAAACTTTTTAACTTAAAAACTCAAAACTAAAAACAACTGCCGTACATCCATGAGGCCTCGGTCTCAGTGCATTTAAGTCTCTGAGTAATCCTTCTACTTTATCAAAGGTACCTTAGTTGTAAATTATAGGCATAGGTTACTTTCAAAATTTTCCAACTCATAAACTCTTTAATACTTTCATTAGAAAAAATGACACACATGCAATGTACAAAAGGTAAATCTGCAGTTATCGCCTCTATTGCCTTGTTTCCAGTAGTGTACAGATATTACATATCTCAAATATTTTTTTGTACTAACAACATCAAAAATTATGAATTAAATGCAACGAGTGTTATAACAATCATAATCACCGTAAAAATCTCTAGCTAGTGAATTTAACTGTTATAAAAGAAACCAGAGACTAGTGAATTGCTACAAGTACTCATACGAGGTAATCTGCACCACAACTTTATGGATTAAGATATCAAGAAATGAAACCATGCAGATACAATATTACACTTCCAGATTTTTATGAATGGGTACATAACTTGTCTAAACTAGCCCATACAGACTAAAGACAATTACCGGCACCAGTGTACTGGTATAGGATCAACACAGTGTGTACATGGCATTCCACAATTCCTTTTCTTTTCCTGCTTATTTTTATGAAAAGAGAAGTTGCCTTTAAAAATAACCCAAAACCTAGACTGATATACACGATGTCCCTGATATTTCTGGCATACATGCCTCCCACGGAAAATTGCTAACAATCCGACGAGAGGATTTGAACTTTCATGCTTCCTAAATTTCCGCTTACACTTTCTAATTTTGGGTCCCACAACACTACAACAGTCACAGTGCTACCACCCTACACTATATATATATAGTTATCTGTTAGCACATCTTCCTCTCCATCTTTCTCCCATGTAGTCATGTAGTTATGCAACTAAACCTACACCTAGAAATCACAATTAAAATATATATGCAACAAAAAAAGCAGCTAAACATTAAGCAGCATGGATCACCCTATCCATACATTTTGTATGTATTTCTATTGTAGATATACAGACAGCAGCAACACCGGAGTACGCAATGCATTCATTCCCCTGTAATTATTTATTTTTTATCTCCACCCATGACGTTTGTTCCGGAGCCAGTCACTACTCAAGTCATAGGTATTTCAATTCGAGGGAATCATTCGAATTTTGTGAATAATGAACTCACTACTACAGCATTGTGAGTATCCTCTCTATTCAAACTCAGTTTTTTAGTGTACGAGACAAACAATGCTCTTTAGCTACTCCTTGACTTTATTTTATTCACTCATTGCCAACAAAACTGCATTAACTACGTCGTCCAACACTCTCTCAGTCAGTAGTCAGTACAGCCTCTGAACCAAATTAACCATCATTATTCGAATGCAGTCGAGATTTCAAGATTTCTACACTGCCATTTAGACAGGCTAATTTGAATTCTTGAGAGCTCACTTCACTACATATACGACTATCTGGGCACTCAAATCTATTCTTCTAAAATATATAGGTATTTATACATATATAAACCAAGCTGCCAAAGACTTAAAATACTTGTAAATAAAGTCAAAGGGTTAGAGACTAAAGAGTGAAGATCAGGTAATTAAATTCAAACAGTTTTGTTAGCTGGTCGAATCGCAATTATTGACATAGATCGAAGTTGTACACTTAACTTCACTGGGGACCCTGTTCAAGTCTAAAACTAAAACTTACGAAGCCCTTTCTCATCACTATCACTAAAAGGTTTTACTTAATGAGAAAGTAAGAGAGCACAATATTTACAAAAATAAATAGTGATTCTCTACATCCTGTTGCCTCTTGTCTTTATCTGCAACACCTACCGCACACATGACCCATCTTGTATATACATATTAGCCGAGTGAGTATACCTTCTACCTACCTAGGTACATAGCTCATACCATAGCAACGGAAAGTTATTGTTAGGTTCTTCATCATTTCTGATTGTTTTCCTTCCACATCCTCACACTTACTACTGTATTTGCAGTGAAGCATTCACTCTTCACTTTCCGCTCACTTTCCATCTACCGCTAATCTTATTACCACAGACTTTGTCTTCATTAAGAGGATGAGGGTCGGAAGAACCTTATCTGTATTCCCCCTTACGTCACATTTCCAATATTAAAGTATTATACAAGGAAGGAAAGTATAGGTACGCATCTAAATAATACAAATTGTGTAGTGCAATTTATACGGGCAACTCTGTCTGTCGATCCATATAGACTCCACTCGAGGGTGACCTTAGCTCATACGCCTTCCTGCAGTGGCTGCAGTGTAACTCATTATATTAATTTGTATTACACAACGAAAAAAAAACACTTTATTTTGTGCACCGGTAAATTTTCGCGTAGGCACCTAAGTGAGCATTACGTACAGTCGTATATACATTCTCGGAACTAAAACAGCGTGTAACATTTTGTTCCGTTTAGTTGAAATACTTTATAAATGAAAGAAAATCGAAGCTGACTGACAGAATAAACGTAAATAAAATTCCAGCTAAAATCTAACAAATAATTTTTAAATATTAATACAAAAATATATCATTGCTCATGAAGAGATGTAATTAGATGAATATATATATTCAGTTATATACAGAGGCAAAAGTCCCTGAAAAACCGTAATATAAGTCAAACGCTCGTTTTTAGCATGTAAATCCAGAGGGGATCATATAACCCTACGTCCTAAAACTGAAACAATGACTTAATTCATATATAATTATAAAAACTAATAGTACCTATTCATTTTGTATGTTAAACAGTCCTCAGTCTACATACGTACAGCATTTACATGCTAGCAAAATCAAAATATGACATTATTATCTCTGCCGTCATCCACTTCCACAATCCAGACTATAAAATGACGATTCAAACGTCACGTTGACTGAAACCCTTGGAAGAGAACCTACGCTGCTGCACTTGATTAAAAAGATAAAAACCGATTTATATAATTCAGTATAAAGCAAGCGTGAAATCAAAATCGCATCTTCAAACTCTAAACGTCACGATATGCTTATAGCCTTTGACTTTGAGCAAAAAGAAAAAAAAATCTGGTAAACGTAAACTATTCTCTGATAAATATATTTGAAAGTAATCAAAATCAAAATCATATCAAAGATTTTTTGTTTTACACATAAAGCTTGTTACCACCACCAAAAGAACTAGATCTCTTCCAAACTTTAACATAAGCCCAGCAAAAACCATTTGTTTCATCGGTGTCGGTAACTTTACTTTACATGAATATGCCAGAAAAAGAAGAGGAGAAACGCATAGATATAGTATACATACTATAACTCTCGCCCTAATGCCTTCTTTAATACTACAAACACTAACAGTAACCTCGAGTCTCGATCTCGAGGAGTTGCAATAGCAATATAGCAATAACAATATATATGTGGATCGGAAGAAAATAAAATACATACTTAGGTGGATATATACCGGTGCCGGTAACATGGGTATATAATACATTAATATCTGCGTATACGTATGTATACAACATAAGATAAGGATTACGGCTGGACTCGTGCCCAAGAATAGATCACTTGAAGAATAAGGTCGAGGCGCCTTGCCAACAATTCCGCTCACCACCACCATCATCATCACACAAAAAGAAGCAAAGCAACATGCGGATGCAGATTACACATCCACCTACCTTCTTATATCCTCTGTATAAATATACACCCCATACATATGTATATCTCTCCTCATCCTCAACATTTTCACTAGGTCTTCCTTTCCATTCCAACAAGTTTTATTTTACTTTTTTATTTTTTTTACAGTTTACCTTCAAGTCTAAAAGCGAAATTACTTAGACTTGTTCGTAGTTCGTAATTCGTATGCTTTGAGCTTCAGTTCCAATTTTTAACTCCATCTACTATCAAATTTGTGTTTAAAGAATAATATAAAATTGTATATACACTCACGTAATTGGTAAAATTTTCTCCACATTTACTCAGCATCAGAATGAATAGCACTAGGAGTATAAATACATGTTTGCATAGGCAGTTGGAGTTGGAATTGGAGCTGCACTTAACCCTTCGTTATATCTGCAGTCATGTATTATATATATAGTGTTGATGTGAGTGTGAAAATTTCGACAATTCTGAATTGAGACAGATGCGCTCATTTATTAATGACAATGGCCATCGCCATCACATCCACAATCCACATACAATAACTTCCCATGTTTAAAATTTCATTCCATTCTTCATCCCAATCACATCAATTAAACTAAAACTCCATCTCCATCTCTCTTTTTAGAGATCTCTAGGTTCGCAGTTCTTGTCAACATCAACACATGATTAAATTTGGAGACTTCTAAACCAAACCAAATCAAAACTTTCAAGTTATTTCACTCCAATAGATCAACATCTATACAGAGATTTAAAATTCCTTTGAATGATCATATACATCTAATAAGTTTATTTCATTTTTGAATTTTCTGAAGGTAATCAAAAATTAAAGGAAATACAAATAAGCTCTTATCCTATAGCTAAATGTAGATTAAAAGCACAAAGACTTATGAGTGAAAGTACTTATGTATGTATCTACATTTAGAAAATAGAAGTACGCCATAATAATAATAATCCATAAAAATAAAACTATTTGTACAGCTAATTTTACATTTCCTGGGTTCTCTTTTTCTACTACTCTAGAAGCTTGAGTTACAACTCGCTCTCTATAAGTATGTATTTTACTCGTATGAGCATTGTACCACCCACGGACGACAGGATAAAAGTCCGGGGTAGTAAAAATAGTCAAAATATCTCTATCCCAATCCAACCTGTCAATTACTTACATTGAAACAACATAATCACAGACACTTATAGACTACTAGCTCATTTTTATTTCCTTTATTTTACAAGGCACTGATGCAATTTTTGAAATTTAAATTCTTGTACATGATGAAACTCAAAAATAATGCACAAGTTTATTATTATTGCATATTAGAGTCACATAGGTACATACAAAAGCACATTGAGGCAATGCCATGAGCTATGTATCAGCTCCCTTCTTTGGTTTCAGTTGCATAAATAATGTTTAATTCCGGAGATTAAGCGCGAGACGACTTTTCGTCGTCAGAAAAATCAGATATACGTTTCTATGTCAAAAGAAAGGAAATCAAGGGGTCAGGGATCACAGATGTTAAAAGTGCTAAGAAATGCCGACGAGCATAAGTCTACATGGAGTACTAGAGCTTTTCTTTTTAACTATTAAAAACTTTGATAAACATAATTCTATTCTATTTCTATAAAGGTGCCTACCATAAGTGTCATGAGCGTGCAGATATAGTTATTTGTGTAACACGTAACACACAGCATGTATAATACCTACTTAGGTAGGTAGGTACATAGTTTTAGACAGATACAAATAAGTACAACTATACAATAATTAATTTGGGAAAACACGCTACGCTACATGTTCTTGATATATAGCTATATCGTAGAAGCTAATTTTATGATTTTTACAAAATGTTTAAAAATTGAACTAAAACAGCTTGCATTTTTCAATTAAGTAGCATTAATAATGGATACGCATTCATGTACAAGATAGAACACTAACCAAACTATACGATGTACTTTTACCTTCGTTCAATTTACTTGACTACAACTCTGGGTTTCTCAAATATTAATTATTATAAGTGTTCAACTAGCATAGCAGCTGTTACAAATAGGTAACACACGTATTATTTATTTTTAAACAAGTTGCACCTTGCTGGTTTTTTTAATAATTAAAAATAAGTAAATTCACCTGTAGAAAACCCTTTAATTTTATGACTCGTTCTGTGGTTTGTGACGTCAACGTAAGGATTTTATAAAGAACATACCAGGACCGGAAGTGACTAACTGAAACCCCACACAACAGTTACAATAATGCCAATGTATGCATATGCAAATGCTTTTAGACACTACAGATATAACTACCTTAGTATATTATTGGGTATAATCTACATATTTTCCTTTATGTACCAAAGCTCGGCACAGATCAGACTATAATATATACTCAAAAACTCACAGCACGTGACATTCTAGTGTGATAGAAAATATTGCTTTCACCTAGACCATGCAATATCCTCCCTATCATCCGCAGTTACTATTACTATAAAAATAATATGTTATTGTCACTTTAAAAATAAGAAACACTCTTGCACACATGAGATTTTCTACGAGATCCTCTACGATATTATTCTCAACATCTCAACGAGTCTTTTAGGTATTCGGCTGGTCGTCAGTTGTCGGTATAAACAACTATACCTAGGTACATGGGATGAGATATTTATATATAGGCACTCATGTAGGAGGTATAAATAGTCATAATATTTTAATAAATGTGTGCATATACATAGTGACAAGGAAGAAGCATGTACTACACGCCCTTCGACTACGCTCTGAGTGAGTAGAAGTTTATGTGCATAGGCACCTAATTTTACGACAGCCCTCCTCCCTTGAATTCACCGTTTCCGACAGTATCTTAGTAACCTAGATTTAGGAAAAGGATACACAAAAACTAAGTAAGTTGCCTTTGGTTGAGTTTCACTTGCCGTAGCCGTTCGAAGATCGCTCGCAGTAGCTCAGCCTCGTTTTTCATCTACAGTCTGATGATTGCAACGTAACTATGAAGAGACACATATCGTCTCAATCTGTCCTAACTTCCCATCATCATTAATCTTACGCACTTCTTACTACAGAACTAGATCCAGAGAGAAAACTACAGTACAACAGCTATAGTGAACATTTACGTACCTATACACATTACAAGCAAAAAAAAATTAAATAAGCCAAATGAACTCCCTTTGAAATTTTGATTTCCATTGTATACCGTATATAAACTCAAAACTACTAGTATAAAGCGAAATGTAAATGTGAGCACACGTCACCATTGCGCGACTGTCAATGCGAGTCTTGTCTTGTCAAACGAAATGATAATATCGTATAAGATATCTTTTGAAAGATCAACTCCACTCATTGAATAAACATGTAAACTGTGCGGTGAGGGATCCATTGACTATATATTGATGCCTGAAATACTGATCTCCTGTGGACTTTATAAAGCTTGTCACAAGCCCACAAAAAACTAAACGCCACATCCATGAATGAATCGTCAAAACAGATTACATTTACCTCCACTTGATTTACCAATCGAATTACTAACACAATCCGACGTCAATGTCAGTTTAAGCTTAAGCATTAATGGTATCAAGTCTGTATTGGTCCGGATTTATTAGTCATTAGTATAAATGTAGTAAATTGTCGAAGGATAAATGGCAATGGGGAGTCTTTTTTTTTTGCAAACTTTTAACTTTTTACGTTTCAAATAAAAAAGCAGTTTTTTATAGGACCGACATATTATACTACTTGTAAAAACTAAACTTAAATTATCTTCTCAAAGTTTTTCTTTGAGCTACTAATCCTATAGTTCTAACTTTCTTTTAAATATTACAAGCGAACACAAAGTAACCTACAGGTTTGTATATACATGTGAAGGAGTGTATGTGTCATGTGTGTGTAAAAACTTACAACAAGGTTATTTAAGTTCTCAGACTCAACTGCATGAAATCTTTTCCACATGTTCCAGCTTCTGAACTCCAGTTAACAAATTGTATTCACAACGTAAAGTAAAGGTATTTTTCTATTCGTTTTCTTTTGAATCTTGTATTTTAGGTAGGTATGTTGAGCATTAGCGGTACCATACTGGCATGAAAAAATTTTCAGCTATATAATTTCATACAACACTCAAATTATTTTCATTCCCTACAGGTTTATCACTATATAAAATAAAATTGTGTGTTATTTTAGTCTACGCAGGTATTCCTGTTCCTGTACGAGTTCAACTTGCACACAGGTCGTCGTACTACTATATTATAATAGTACATTGGAATGCAATAAATGAAGACGAACAAAAACAATTTTAAAATAACCAACTCGTGAAACATCTATTAGTTTTAGAATATTTGAATTCTTCACAAATACAAATTGTAATTATATTATTATATAGTTGTCAAGCTTTACTGATACAGTATGAAACCGTTTATTTCAGGATTGTCAAGCTTTCGGCGTCAATACAGAAGAAATAAATCCCCTTGATCTTCTAAATTCCATGACTTCATCACAACAAATTCAGAGACAAGTGAGTTACGAAACACAAACCAAATAAGTAACTCTCTTGGTATATATCTTTTAGTAAGAACAGCTGAGCACTGCCATTCTTAACAAATCTACTAAATATATAAAACCAATGGGAAATGTTGAAATTAAACTGGGAATACCAGCAATTAAGTTAAAACGGAAATGTGTCGACAGAGATGTCGTCATTGGTGTATAACATTTCAAGTGGTTGTACGGAGTCGATAGTTAGAAAGTTACACAAAAGTCATTTAAAATCTAGTTACATAGGTAGTAGGTAATGACAGAAGAAATAATTAATGACTGCGGGGATTCAGTTAGATATCCAGAAACAGTGTAACAGAATATGATCCATGAGCTTTATCAGCATCATGTCGGCTGTTTACCACTCCGAGGCTCCTTGTTTTACTTGTTACCTTTATTTAAACACTTTTCCTTTTAAAATTGTACATGTACATACTGACGCTCAGCCCCAGCAAAGCATAAACATGTAACACATAATAATGAGCTCTGTCTCGCCTGCATGGACCACCTTATTTATTATGAGTAAAATCAAAACAAATATGGATTTACAAAATATCGGGAAGGCACACGCACTCAAACAGCGCCCATAATAATCTATAATGATAAAATATGGACAGCCAACAACTTGACAAGGTGAAAGACGTTAGTGTGGGTCATCGTAATCGTAATCAAATAGTAAGGTCAAAGTTCCAACTAATGTAGAGTATGAAATGCACATAGTTGCGTATAAGTCATTTTTATAAAAACCAAATCCTACTCACTAACTCAGTATTACAAATTACATACTTACTAGTAATAATAATAAGTACATAACATATTTTCTATTTTAATGACTTATTTTGTTAGGCTAGTCACTACAGTCATACCCTTGGACCGCGAGTACTTTTACTAAATACGACATAAACACAAATAAATAAATAAATAAATATAATCAATACAATTGCACAACCAGAAAGAAAATTCATGGTGTAATCTTTAACAGGCATGCGGTACGTCATGGAATGATAGTGTAAATATTAGGCATCTCACTCGGAGCGTCTATTGTTCGGATATTGTAGAAAAGGAAATGATGCCACCTAATTTTAGACAGAAAGCTTGCCTCAGAATGCAAATACATAAAAACATCCCTTCCTTGCTTCTTATCAGTAGTACTTTAGGGAGTAGACTCTATACCAGAACCTAGTCGCTGCTCAAAATGTTCTCACAAAAGCAGTTTACACACTTCTACAGCCACAAGGTATGCATACTTGGATAAGAGACATGGGAAGCATTTACATAGTTGGCTCGTAATATCTGTAATTTTAGGGCGTAGTACCCGCATTACAGAGAAAGAGAGAACACCAACTACCTACCTACTTACACATAGGTAGGTACCAACTGATAAACTCACACTTTGAGTACACCCAGCGCACACACGGATATTGTGTAACGACTGAAACCAAAATGTATTAAACCCTGAACCACACGTAATGTAATTAGGTACCAACAGCTTTCATAATTAGTCGTATCTTAATTACATATTAAACAAAGTAACAAATCTAACTTTACTAAATTAAAAACTATTAAATATATACTATTTTTAAATGTCTATGAAATATGGATAAATTATGCAATATTACAAATGGAGTTGTCTAAAATTGTGTGCCGTGTAAAGATTGGGAGGATTAGAATTGGATTTACAACCCACCCACTCAACGTTAGATTACATGTAACGTACGAAAATTGATTAAATTATTACTTACTTATGAATCCTGTGGGTCTCTCTTAAGAGAAAATAAATAAATGCAAAGCATAAAGAAAATATAATTAATTTCCATACATGCAAACAAAAAAGGTAATTGAGAATTATTGGAAATCGAAACAGGCATTGATTAACTTCATTTCAAATTATCGATGAATATATTACATGTATCAAGGTTCCCTTCCATTTGAGAGTACAATTATTCGAACCAAACAAAATAAATAAATTCTTCAAAATTGTAGGAGTACAACATAAAAAGTAAAAAAAAAAATACAACGCTACACAAAGGTAATGATGTCAAGTATAGCACAGTACAGCACAGGAAAAAGGCGGCCGTACAAATATCATGTCACGATTACGTATACGCAAGCATAATATTATTATGCATATGTGGTATTTTATTTACAAACGGTCTTTTACTATGTGACACCTTTATCGTCTTCCTTTATCGCACCCTCCCACACAACCCATCACGAAAAAGTATCAACTTACGCATCAACCGCATTTTTCTCTCACATGTTTTGAAAACAACTCAAAAAATAGTTACATAGGTACCTTACTTTACTTCGACAGCCTAATTTAAAACTCCTATTATTATCTGCATGGAAATCTCAACATTTTTTAAAGATATAGCCTATACTTTTATGACTACACAAACATGCTTAACAAAATTCAATATACTTGACCTCAAGTACTTAACTTGGAAATTAGGCATATATTTGTAATTACACTTTAATTACTACCCTCATATCAAATATTAATAGAGCGTGTAAGGTCAGTCTTCAATAGGTCTGTATTTTGTAGAATTTAGGATCGAAAATAAGATTCGTATATATGTAGAGCCTCTCCAGCATTTAAATATGAGAAAGAAAACTTTATTAAAATAAACAGTGTCACTGTTCTCCAATGAGGATAGCCCAAAAGGACTCAGTATACGGTTCACAATTTTGTTATACGTAAATAATTTACACAAGTAGAAGAAAATATGTTTGCAAAAATAATTTTGTGATGATTTTTTTAATTTCACAGTAAATAATATATGTATTATATAATCGCGCAAGCCACAGTCCATTTAATTGCAGACATTTTTGTCTATCTATCTATTCCAACTTCTTACAGGATTTGAATTGGGTTGACATTTATTTTGGGGGAATTATCTGAAACTAAAACTAAAACATATGTAAAGTACATATTATCTAAGCATTTTACAATTTTAAACTTTACACTTTTGAGAAACTGAAATAGCATCGCCACTTGCAAGATACTGATAAGTGTAGCCTTGTACCCGGAGGTTGCCCATTAGATTTTACTGCAGTACGCAATGGCTAATTTAAAACAGTTACTGTAAAAGAAGCTAAAAAAGTATGTAACCAAAAAAAAACTACACGATATACAGAGATGGATATAGAACTACAAGACGGACATAAGTAATTTGCCTACAGATGTACATACAACAGTACATACATGCTAAGCGTGTGTGAAAATTGTTTGTCAACATTTAAACACTACTTTTTCCCACAACTATACATACATCGGCAGAAGTCAGAATGGAAGAATTTCGGTGCAAAACAGAAATCACCTTCAGACACAAATTTAAATTCTTTAGTGCAAATACAAATTCATTACAAAAATATTTAAAAATATTTGAGTTTAGATTTGTTAGAAACTACGGTCATGGCCATGGAAAATGCAAATTGTAGGGTTAAGAAAAAAAGCACAAAGACAAACGACTTTTAAAAGAAAGCTGTATTGTGTCTGCATTTTGTATTTACGCCACTTATAGAGTTAGAGGATGATGATAAGTAAATTAGACTAAAAAGGATTAGGATTGAAGATTGAAGGGAAGTTGAGAGAATAATCGAGGATGTCATGGCCCATAGCCAATACATAGAGATACATACATAAGTCACGATCCCATGGAGTTCAACTATCTCATATTGAAAAAGTCACGATGACTCCTGAGTCACTACTACATACTTCCATGAAGACAATAGAGAAATACAAACACTCACAGAGGCAGGAGGCAGGCAGGATAAAAGAAGAATACCATTTTGAAAACACACTCAAAAACCATACTACTTCTTCGTTAGTTCCCTCTGACTTTGACTCTGAAGTCTCAAGCTTGTAAACTTGAGGTTGTTTCATTCCTTATGTATGTACCTACCTACCCACTTGTGTGCAGTTATCTAGAAATGGAATTGGAAGAACTCTTGTAACGCGTGAAGCTCTAAAACTCTAAACTCACATTTTTTTTATTTCGTGAGAGCGTGCACAATGAAATTTAAGATGTTTGCTCGCATTTCGTTTTTTAGATTCTTTTCCTTTTTATCTACCATTTATATATCCAAATGGACGAATAGACTGAAATTTCTACATACTATAGCTATGCATCTTGATATTTATTTGTATGCATCATTTAGATAATACGTCGGACGTCGTCATTACTCATTTTTATTGCACCTTATTCTTCCGTCTCTAAAATCATTTGTACATTTCAGACTGCTTGTGAGAATGATATTAAACGATATACAACAAAGATGCAAAATTTGCCGTTCTTACTCCGACTATAGTTCCGATGAGTATTACAAAGACTGGTATTGTGCAGACACAACAAATTGTAAGTCTTTTTTTTTATTTCTACCTATTTACATAATTTGGAACATTTTCTAAATTTTATATTTTAGTCTCTTCACTCTTCAGGTCTCAAAAATAGTTTTAGTGCCGTATGACTTCTTCGAAAAGCAGCCAATTTTTTTTAAAACCTTTACTGGACACTTTTTTATTTAAACGCCGTAGGTTCTTTTATGTACATGGGTCAAATATTTCTCAACAAAATGCAAAATGCCTGAGGACAACTCATATCGGAAATTACAGATGCACGATGAAAATAATATAATATCTGAGTACAGCTGTCAAGAAAAGTTATAAATTACGCAAGTACTAAAACGTATCAAATATCTGTAGATTACATTGTACATGGTATGAAATATCATAGCCTCTCAATTTCAATATTACATATCAGTCAAGTCATGTGGAATGCATGCTGCCGGTTGTGCTCACTAGCAGTATTAGTAGAACAGTAGAACGACATAAAAGGGCGAAACAGGTAGGCAAATATGGTAAGCATTATACATCCACCGGTATACCGGTGCACATCCGAATAGATTCAATGCAGTGCAAGCAATCCTTACAATACACCACAAACAATACTAATTGTGGTGAACGACAAGTGCACTATATGATAGCACATATGAAATGACAAAAAAAAACATTTTTTTGGAGTAACCAAGTTTATAAAATATATTATATTTGGACCTGGATGAATAATTAAATACCTAATAAACACTACAATGCATACAGCTATGCTATGTAATTGCATATTGACTTGAACCTTAATTGTATAATTATGAATAATAACAATTCTCACGCCAAACTTGTATAATGAAAACATAAAATTACATAGTAAGCACACCTATAATAGAAAACTATACACTATACTATGATGTAGATTATCACAATAAGTGGCTAAAACCCATGGTTGTATGGTAAAATATGAAAAGAACTCTCATGACAGTTCGTGTTTAGGTGATTAGTATTTCTCTTTTCGAGGTTCAAAACACTACTTGATGCATTTTCTATCCCTTTTGTTGAGCATTCAAAGTCAAAGAAGTTTATAACAACGACCAGGAGTGAAATATACAGGTTTCGGTCAGATCGTAATTTATAATTACACTGTATAGCTGTAATATCTTAGACGATGCACCTAAAGTATGTATACTACGTATATTGTGGATATAATTCTACAACCTACATTTCAGACAGGAACCCTCTAATTTCTAATAACCACGTATACACACGGATTCTATCTGTCAGACAGTACACTAAGGGTTTAGCATTTATTACATTCATAAAAGTTGCTTTCATTGTATGCTACTACAGTACATACAAACTGCATGATATGATTTAACAACGTCGTATAGTAATTTAAATTATTATAAAATTCGCTTTATTATGCAGAATGGTACACTTTTTTCTTTCTAAAATCAATGTCAGAATATAATAATCCGAAAAAAATGTAATCAATACGAATACGAATGCGTAAAAGCAAAATTTGCATGAAGAGTGGAACGAGCCATCAGATTCCCAATCTTCCCTTTTTTCATTACATTATTACGTACTGGTACTAGGAACCAAACAACCTCCTAAAAAATCTCAGATTTCAACTGTTGACTGTGTATATATGTGGTCTGCATGAGCCTTCGACTACTGTCACCAATAATGAAAATGTTCACTTAACTAAGAGTGCGATACAAGTTTTGTTATCTGTACTTGGCTTTCTTTTCACATTTCAGCCAAAACAAAATTACTTTAAAACGAAAACAAAAATACTATTGATCTGTTTTCATTTTCATAAGTCGTCTTTAACCGTACAAGCCACTATGTATATTATCTGCTTTCATATAATAAAATAATTTGCACCCTCTAAGGTTTTGACTCACCATCAATCAATGCCCTGAAAACAAGTAACTTAGGTATAAAAAGTTGTTAAAAAAATGTAAGCCATATGTAAAAACATGTGCAACGAATACGGGCGTTAGCAAAAATTTTTGTGCAAATGAAACGTTTAATGTTAAATAGTTGGAATAAGTAATATGCCATTTTTCAAATATCTGGATTCTACGTATGTTATATTTGTATGAATAGAATCGCAGTCATAGTACACCACTCATACAGTGCATACCTTACCTACGTAGATATTTAAAATACAAATACAACCTTATAACTGCCGAGTCAGTCTGACTAATATATCACCGACATCCTAGATGTTTTACGTCTTCCGACGCTTTATTTTGGAATTCATTCGCAACGGTAACAAAAACTAAGTATATAGTATCTTCTATAGGCTCCTACAATTGTATAGGTACCTGAAAATCATGTAATCCAGTAATCCACCAATTCCAAGTCTTTTATGTCTAATTTTGAATGATTGGATTTCTGATGTCTATGGTATTCATGCAAATACATCGGGGGGTAGTATGTAGTGGCGAAATACAAACTGCAAGTATGAATATTTTGACTTATTTTATTTTGAAAATCTTAAAAACGTAGTCAACTACCTACAAGCCAGGTTTAAAATACACAATTTTCTGAATATCCAATACCCAAATTTTCAAAAATCATTTTCCTCGAAAACGGTATATCTAAACACCACAACTTTGAACGCTCCTCAAAGCCTTCAAAGGGATGTTGTTGACTGTAGCTATTACCTGCAACGCCTGCAAGCTCTATCAATAATTCCTGAGTGTTATAGCCCGGCACAATTAAAGAAGAAAAATGTATGCAATATGCTTACAGTAACAATAGGAAAAGGTATTTATGAAAAACTGCAAACCGCAATAGAAATTTTATTTATGTTTTCAAATAATTTTCCTATCCATTAAGATACACTCTGAATATTAAATTTTGAGGGTCGTCCATACTTTAGTAAAGATCAATACTAGGACCAGGAACTAACCCATAATATGAACAAAAATTATGTGATCTACTTTTAATTGTTTTCAGCATATCTTCCTAGGAAAAACTGTATAAACATTTTCATAAAAAATAATCCGTATATAAGCACATGTATATACATAGTAATCCGGAAATCAGAATTAAGTATAATAGAATCCTCCGCATTTGACTTTTGAGATGAATTCCTTATTTTATTCCCCCTCCCATCCTTTAAGTTTGTTCTACTTTATATGTTGCGTGACAGGCTGTCATACTTTTTAAGATTGGGTGGGTTTAAATTAAGCACGACTGCAGCATCCACACTTGTTGTAGCTAGGAACTCAGAATATAAAACCGAATTGCTATATAATATACCCAACTCAAGCTGTGTTATACGCATAAATAATTCCTGTGCTCCATTTTTGAGTTTGTTTTATTTTAGTGAATGTTCAAAGGGAATTCATTCAAGGCTCAAGCGGCTTTCAATTTCTTTAAATATGTTTACTATTACACCCACCGTCCACTATTAGGATTACGACTACAAATAACTCTCGCTGAATTAATAACCACTTCTCT
>JAQFZE010001747.1:0-16729 GCA_034695245.1 Dicyrtomina saundersi | reverse complement strand
CAACTTATTGTTAACCGATTTTGATGATTAAGGTGTCAAACAAATCTCCCAGAAATTGTCTTTATTTTGGTATATTGGTCGTTATATTCGAATAATATACTTGGCTTTTATAGCCTGTAAGAATCGTTGCGATTTAATTGCCCACCCTGTACTTGTGGAATTTGTTCTGTGGACGTGATCCACTCAGATTCTGAAGTGCAAAGTATACCTGCATATTTTTTGGTTTTATTGACACGCAAAACACAGTATACTTTTAGTACATGCAGCACCGACAGGTCCAGTTAACAGTAATATAGAATATAATTTGCATAATAACATATTATACGTATCAAAATCAAAGAATCAAAGAATTATAGGAGAATTCCTCCACATCATAATTCTAAAATCACACGGCAGCAGGTAGTTAGTTACATGATCCCAGGTTTTGAGTCCATTGCACATTGATTGATTGTAATATGTAAATTGTAATATGTCCTTTGAATTATGGATGGTTTGGTTGAGTGGGATCATTCTAACGTCTGTGAAGAAGCGAAATTACTCATTTCCAATTTTAACTAGAATTAAAATTACCTATGTCAAGAAAGCATTAAATTATGTGTAAAAGATTAATTACGAGTTTTTAAAAAGTGCAAAATATTTTAATTCCATGTTTTCAGAAAAGTGCAAGATGTTCTATTTGCATGTTTTTGAAAGGTGCAAAATGCTTTAATTCCATGTTTTCAGAAAAGTGCAAAATATTCTATTTACATGTTTTTAAAAAGTGCAAAATATTTTAATTCCATGTTTTCAGAAAAGTGCAAAATGTTCTGTTTACATGTTTTTAAAAAGTGCAAAATGTTCTGTTTACATGTTTTCAGAAAAGTGCAAAATGTTCTATTTACATGTTTTTGAAAGGCGCAAAATGTTTTTGTAGATAGCGCATTTTGTAATTAGCTAAAAATGCATTTGGCTCATTTTGATTCTTGACAAACGATATGTGTAAGTAGTGAGGGCGACTACGTATTGTGGTGACGTTTGGGATTGAGCCTTTTGTACATGCGCAATGAGCTTCTTGTTCCAACAAAACATTCAGCATTCATAAAATCCTTGGTGTGTCACTCGATGTACTCAACACCATAGAGTTTGATGTGTCGTATCTTTTTCAATATAGCTAATAGCCATTCGCGCCTTGAATTATTTAAAATTTTAAAAACCAAGGAAAGGAAAAATTCTTGTTAGACCATACGTCTTGGATCAGCAGACTCCCTTTTGGGTTTATTCGAGCTCAACTCTAAACGTCACGACAATAGCTATATGGTATTTTCTGCGGTTACAGGTTGCGGTTTTCTTCCTCGTCTTCATCCCAATCGAATCTGCTTGAGAAGGAACCGCGAAACCGATACAGATGCTGCTGCTGATGATGATACCTTTTTCTCACTCCTGTCACGGCCAGGCTAATCTCTCTAATGCTAATTGAACGTCCGTAATACGATTTGTGAGCTCCTATCCCTTTCCACTTTCCTCAATTTTTTTAATCTCAATCCCAATTTCAACTGATCACATCTCATCGCATCGCATCTCTCTATTGGTATCGGTCCCATGTCTCTCATCGTCAGACTGGATCTCAAATCTCAAACTCATATTATTATTTGTAATCATAAAATAATACATGCCTCAATCAGGATGGCAGTTCACTAAATGACCGACAACACATTACTACAGACAGACAACAACGTGATTTATACATCTTTGTCGTTTACCTGCAATCAAAGTCAAAGTCAAATATTCACAATTTTCAATCTACGCACTGACTGGGCACGGTGTAACAATCTTATTGAGGGAAAATCTTGAAGTGTAGGATTTTATACAGAAAGGATGAATGAAAAAGATTAAACAAAGATGCTCTCGTCGAATGCGTTGATCGAAGCTGCCACCATTTCGTTCCGTGGACCAGGACCAGACCAGACCAGGTATAAGGCAAGAAAATAAACGTGCAGGCAATTACGCGTAATCTCACGAAGTCGATTACGATTTTAAGATTAAGATCAGCATCAGCATTAGTCACATCTAATAAAACTGCCGGGTGTTAACAATTATTGACATTACAATGGAGTACATAATACACGGCTCCTAAGGATTGCGATTGCGATTATACGGATACGGGATAATATACTCTATCTACCTACCTACATAATATTTATCCTGATTCATTTTTAAAGCAAAATACGTGTAAATGAAAAATAGGCTTCGTTGTACTAGGAAAATCGCTGAGTAATTCTATAAGCGTAATATTATTGTTAAACTAACTAATGGTCAATTTTACAATAAATCTTACATTACGTTGCAGTAAATTATGCACCTGTTTAAAGAATCGTAGTAACGACGATCAAACGTGGCCCTAGTTTAGCTACACCGTTTTACTCCCGTTTAGTGGAATAGAAATAACAGTTTAATTCTTGAAATTTGACAAAATCATGATTTATTAAAAAAATATATATAAAATTTACATAGAAATTATTACGGGAAAAATTACGCTTCCTGCCCGACACATAATTTCGTCTATGGAAATCCGTAACAACAAGAAGAATCTGATTATGATTACACATGCATCTGTATCTGTACATGTAGTTTTGAATGAATGAACAAAACAGAGACTGACTACATAGGCAGATAGACGCAGATGAGATGTGTTTCATGTGAGAATTGGGCAGAACCAAACAAGAGCGACTAGATTACAATTGCGGGGCCAGTTTCCCAAAACCACATTTCCACATTTCATAATCATATAATAATTGTACAAAAAATCCAAGCGCCCATGCAACAACCAACAACACGATAACACGACCGTCTGTTCTGTTTTCTGTTTATTATTTTATGAAAAAGGCAAAGGGGTATAAGATACAAGTTAATAAGGAAAAGGAGATCGAAGATTTCAAGCTGAGAATTTGTAACTGTGTTCTGTTCTGTCTGTAGTCTGTGCTCTGCTGTCTCTTGTTCCGCTGCTGCTGTTGCTGTTCTCAAGTAAAGTCGTGTGTAAAGTAAATCCAAATCCAGGTAGGTACTACCTCTTTCTCCTTTAGTTTTGAGGCGAATATTTTTCATTTTACTCACCTGTTCGTGCGTCTCTCGTCCGTCTTCATAAATAAGAAAAATACTAGTTCATTAATAAGTAGTTTCGGCTTCGGCTTTGGCATTGGCATTGGACTTGGACTTGGGGCTTTAGCAGGGCCGGACGAAGGAATTGCTTTTAGGCAGCAATTTGTTTCCATACAAAAACCACCATTTTAATTTTTATCGATATGGTTTTCTTTGGTAAAGCAAAATGTTGTATTTGCATGTTTTAGAAAAGTGCAAATTGTACTTTTTACTTGATTCAGAAAAGTGCTCAGTTTCTTTTTGCATGTTTTGAAAAAAGTGGAAAATGTTTTATTTGCTTGTTTTAAAAAAGTCAAAATATTCTATCTACAAGTTTTTGAAAAGTGCAAAATATTCTATTTACATGTTTCTAAAATGTGCAAAATATTCTATTTACATGTTTCTAAAATGTGCAAAATATTCTATTTACATGTTTTTTTAAATTGCAAAATATTCTTTTAAATACTTTTGAAAACTGCAAAACGTTCCATTTACATGTTTTTTGAAAATTCAAGCAGCGGGGGCTGCCTGCGCTGGCCACATTATCCGGCCCTGGGTTTTAGCATCCAAGCAAGAAGTCGAGTCGGATTTTGCTCTTTAAAGGAACAAGACGGTAGTTTGAAGAAGTTTGTAAAAGTTTTTATAGTTTAAACCTTCTGTCTCGCTCTTCTTGGTTTGGTTTCCTCCTTTGTTGGTCCCCTCTTTTAGTTAGTTGTATCTTGTTATTTTATTTTATTTTCTTGATCGCAATACAGATAACTGTGGAGAATAACCAGCATAGTCACAACATGGCCATTGTCATTGTTGGTTAAGGCAACAGCCATAGCAGAATCCTGAAAAATTCTTATGTGTAACATATAGTTAAAATAGTAGATATAGCTATAAAGTAGAGTGCAGAACTGCAAAACCTTTTTTTGGAGGTACCCACTGTAGGAAGCTATAGGTATACATATAATTAAGCCCGAAACATTTTTATTTAGTTTTTACGACCCTCCACGTCCATTCATTGGAGGGAAGGGTGTGAAGTGAGAAGTACAACAAGTGGACGAATTATTTAAATACCCATCTTTCTTTCTTATCGCTATCGCTCCACCGCATCGCATCTCCACTATCTATTGTTCTGCTCAAAGCAAAGGGGCAAAATGTCCTATGTACAGATTTGCTTCACAAACAACTATTGGACTTAGGCCCGTTTTGCACAAATTAAATGATGGTCCGGTAGACGCTGCTAAAATCAAAGATTAAATGATTTTAATGTACAGGTGTGCTATGTACACGTAACGTATAACGTATATACTATAATATAATTGTTTTGCCCTCCGTATACCGCTCCAGATAGGAGGTTTTCCACCTTAGCATAATTAGTATAGTCATATCCGTTATATGTCATTGAGTCTTCATCAGCTACAGTATAAAAACTATTGGAATCGTTTGATCTCGTAGGATCAGGAACCTGCTGTCTCTCATCTGTTGTGGTTCGTAGTTGCTCCCTGCATCATCCGTCATCATCCGTCTAATAACTCATCATCCCACTCTACAATACAAATCGAAACCAAAAATTCAAAGTGGCAGTCACTGCATTACATCGCAATGGATCTTCGACTTCTGATCGCCGACAGTGAGACTCCAGTGTCCGGATAGAACGTACCTTTTAATTCAGAATAAAAATAAGTGCAAAATAATACAATATTACTATGTATTATTATGTCCATTTCCACCGTGACCATATTTTCCCCCACGACCACCACTTAATAAACTGACATAAACCAATTTTCAATTTATTGTGAGCGTCAATTAAGTCAGCAGGTCTCCATAAACTTTATACAGTCACACAGAATATTGCATAAAAACGCTCAAAATTAGAAGTTTGCATTGTCAGTTCTTCGTTGAACAAGCGTACAAAATCATGCCACTTTACTCATATGTACTCTTGAAAAAATGTTGAATGTGCTATAACAATGAAAATACATTAAAATCCCACACTGCGTAAAGAAAGAAGGCACTAATAAACCAAAACCAAAACCGAAGCCGTCGAAACTACAGTGAAGAAGGGACACAGCAGAGGAAAAGGAAACAGTCGTCAAGAGTCAAGAGTGTAAAATATCTGTTACTTCCCTCACTCCTTAAGTAAGTATACAGTGTAATAAAAAAATAAAATAAAAATAAAGTTAAAAGTTTTGTGGTGACTCTTCTCCCGAACCATTTAAAGAGTTTAACAAAGAAGAAAGGTATGCTATTAACTAACTATCCACCAAGAAACCCAAGAAACAGCATCATGCAGCAACCATAGTGTGTGACTGACTATTCTGTTACTTCTTGTATTTAGTTAGTAAAGTAGTACATATATTAAGGAATGATGGTGTGTAATAATAAAAATACTGTGTAGACTTGTTCAAGAGAGTGTTCGAGTGAGTGTCTGTTGGGAGACAAAACGGGACAGAAAGAAGAACCATGAACCGTCAAGTCAAAACCAAAATCATCCATCTCTTCTTCTTCTTTTTCAGCGTCCACGATCCACGACATTGAATTGGAATTGGGAAATGGGAAGAGGACGAAGATGGAAGAGGAACTCTGACAGAGAGATAAAATAAAAGAGAAGGACACAGAGCCCAGCGAGTCACAGTCACACTTTGAGATTCGTAAATAATGGAACTCGACAATAATGTCAACGACAACGACTTCGACATCGACTTCCACAACAACGTCCGCATCAACCCATTCAACAAACTTGAGCTGATAAACTCATCCTTTTGTCACCACCGCCAAAGAGAAGAAGTCGACGACGTCCACGACAACGAAGGAGAAGCTCATCATCATCACAACAACAAACTGTCTCTTCTTGTCCTCGGTCTCGGCATCGGTCTCGGTCTCGTCGAAGAAGCCAAATCCAAATTCTACTAGACCCTTCATGCCTGTCAGCCTGTCACTTCTTGAGGTGAATTACCCGGCCAACAACACGCAATAATAGAAGATCAACAGTTTATTTTTACTACTCAAGTAATCTGCTCAAGGAAAGACATTTTTATGTGTACAGACAATTAGTATATTGTGCAACGATTTTTGCCCTCAACCTTTTACTTGAACGTGTAATAACCAATCCCGGAGTTCCTTATAGTTTGGTAGTAATTACTTGAAGTTTTTAACACTCGCATATTTGTAGAGCAACTTGAAGATTTAAGGGAATCCTTCCCTTCGATTAAAATGTGGCTTAAAATAAAAGCAAGTGCTGATAGTGTGACATTATTATTAATATTATTAGGACTTTTAAATAATAGTGTCAATGGACTCAAGTATGTGTGGGGAGATGCGTTTGACAACGAGCTTGTTATGGGTCCTGATGGTAACCCATACCCGTGGTAAGTGATTTTGATTTTTAACAAGTAGTATAAAAACTGTCAACTGTAGAGGTTACTTATTTTTCAATAAATTAGAAATAGTTTATAGTAGGGAAATTTTTAAAAGTGCCATAAAATTATTTGATGACTACTTACAGACAGTGCAGTGTTTGCAGAAATTTAGAAATTCAGAAATTATGGTGTTTAACAATTAGATTTACAATCTTCAGTCGTGTAGCTTCTCGTTAGTCGTTGATCGCTGTTAGTTAAAAATATCGCAATATGAAAATTGCAGCAAAGCACTCAGCACTTCGATTTTAACTGTAGTTTGTGCATTCTGAAAACATTCCGTATGTAATAATAAGACTTCATCAAAATACAGAATGCCAGCAGTACGCTCTCTGCCTAAAATTGAAATTAAAATATCTACTAATTTTTGTTTAATGTTTTTTTATACTAAGGGACAAAGCAGCCAGGATAGCCTCAAAGCAAAGAAACCCACGTTCCTTCTCAGATGACTCCAAACTTCTCACGCCGAAGGAAACACGAGATATTCTGCTGAAGGCGTTTCAAGCTCAGGAACGTGGAGATTATCAACCTGGCACTTCATTCATGCCAGGAGCCCCAGTTCCAGTTCCAGAGACAGAAACCCACCACCAGAATTTTTACAACAGCAATAACAATAATAAAATTGTATCACTGTCTGGGTCTGGGTCTGGCTCTAATTTTGGAACAAAGGACAAGGGAAAGGCTCGAAATCCGAATCACAATCAAAGTCAGAGAGGAAGTCATCGACAAGGCCGATTTAATAACATTAATAATCAGAGCTTCGTCGGCCCATTGCCATTTGCAAATCAATCGGACAATTCGGAGGGAGACGAATTAAACTCAAATAATGGGAAACATTTTAATGGTCCAGGACCATCCCGAACAAGTAGCAATAGCAACAGTAATGGGAACATTGGGAATAGTAATAGTAATAACCATGTTGCGGCTGGAGAAATGGACGGTTGTGTTCCCCCCAGACTATGTGCCTCCACCTACAACACCACCGCCCCTCTGTACGGTGTCTCCCTCACCTCAGGTCAACCCGTGACCATCGTTCAGAAATTCCCGGATCTCCTCCAGCAAGTTGTTTTCCAAGTGTGTAAGACGAGTGAGTGTGCGGTGATCCATGGGGAGTGTGTCCAGACTTATTTACCCTATTTATTTTTAGTCATCCCACTCGGCCCAGTTACTCTCACGGGTAAGAACTTACAATAATTTAGTTATACAAAACTTTAAACTAATTCCTTCCAAATTACCCACTCAAGTACTATACAATTTTAACAAAGTTAATACATTTCACGATACATTATGTGCACCGAAGTAAAATTAAATTTTTAAAATGACCAAATTTGATGAGTTTTCCCCAGATTTTGCATGATCACAATATTTTTGATTTTACAGGTCAGGACTATGTTTTGGTTGAGAGTGGCTGCGTTTGTCGACCCAAGTATGCTCGACGTCATGACGAGCCTCCACCCCTACCTTTTATTCAAGCGCTCCAAAACTAATTAACTGTTTTATTTAGTCGTTATTATTATTAGCATAAATAATGAGTCGCAAGTCTCACACTATTAGTTATTTAATTTATTGTGCAAAAAAAACGCATGCAGTGCACAATTCCATTTCAATGCGTTTATTAATAGAATTTAATTAATGTTTTTAACAGCTCCGGTTCCGGGATCCAGAATCCGGATTTTAGTCTTAAAAATAATAATTCTTATAAGTACTGAATTATATTGAAATATTTATGTAAGGGATTCAGGGGGTTCTAATTTATATACAGAAATTATTAGGCAAAGTTTAAAGTTTAATTTAGCTCGCTGCGGTGTTGCTTTCGCTAGGCTGCTGGCATGGCTTGGTTCCGTCATGCTAACAAGGCACTAACAATATGCAGAGTTTCTGCGTACCAACATACGGCCGGCATATTATCGTGTATTGGGGTATGGGGTAAGGTGATGGCATATTATAATATCTTACTTTTATTTCATATTCATGCTGTTTTAAGAAATTCTAGATTTTATTTATGTCTCTAAGGTATTTTTAAACTATGTATGTATCACTATAATATGGTAACTATGGTTTAGTTTCTCTTTTTTTGGGTCGGGTTCGGGTCATGGTTTAGAGGCAGGGGCTTTAAGAAAAGGCAAAAAGGTGATTGTAAAATATATAGTTATTTGTTTTGGTGGGTAAATATGTGTACTATGTAGGTAAAAGGTAATACCTACTAATTTTTGGTGTCAAGGTGAAGGGCAATCTGGAGCAGGAAAGAAGGCATTGCACTTACGTAGTTGTTTCTTTTTGTGCTTTATAGAAATTGGTACGTAAAACGTAAATATATTTGTAGTGTGTAAGCAGAACGTACAAAGACTACATCAACTTTTTGGGATTTGTTTTTTTTTAGTTTTAATAATTTATGTAAGGTACTTTACGCACCTGCCTGCTGCTAAATAAGCTGCTATAGAGTTAGTTCCAAGAAGCACGTCCAAATTTATTATGCCAGACATCAAGCCAGCGACCAGCGAGCGACACAGCCAGACGGCTTTTACTTAACATATTTCCATATATTCATGTTACCGTTATTTTTTAATAGTTATTGTACTATCTAATTTGTACTTGTTTACTTTTTAGTGTACTCACTACTTACCTAGTTAAGCTGTAAGTACGTAATTATGTTTTAATTTATTTACATTTTTTATACCTTTATTACAATTTTAGATTAAGTACAATTAAATACTAAAATTAAGTACCTGTGTAGCTAAATTTAATTCAGTAAGTTTTATTTTTCTAGTTTTAGGTTTAGGGTAAGTTAAGTATAGTTATCGCGTTAAATACATTACATTGCATTTGCATTGCATTGCATGCATAAGGATGGAAATCATAAACCAGTATTAACCAATGTACATAAAAATAATTTGTAATTTTTAATTTTCAATTAAGTATTTAAAGTAGGTAGGTACCTAAGTTAAGTATCCTGTCTAATTTATGTTTTCATTATTTTAATTTCAAATTTGAAGTAAAGGCAACGCTATTTTGTACATTTTGAAATTGGTTCGGATTTTACGTTTTATTAAATTATTGCTCTCGCATTAAATATTAATAATATTATTTTGAACATTACTTACTTACACTTACTTAATTTTTGTGTGGTGTGAAATATAATACATTTTGGGGCACTCCGGGAAATCTAAACAGTCACCTTTATTAATACAAATTGTCCATAACTGACGTCACCAACTGGGTGGGTGGGTATCAAAAACTTTGATACAGAAAATCAGAAAATTATATACGAAGTTGTCATTCTGTTTTTAGGGTGGGTGAGAGGGTATATAAAAAATTGCATGTCATCAATACCATCAGTTATGGACGATCCTTTATTAAACACCAACACGAAAACTAAAAGCTGCACCATTCTACCACCAATATTTAATTTACCACGCGTGTGTGTAGCATTTAATTTATTTGCATCTCGTGTCGGCAAAGGAGGTTAGTTTTTCAGTGCCAGTCAACAATTTATTGTTGATGATCGGATTCGGAGGAAGTTATTAAAAATATAATTAGTCATTTCAAGGTGCTTAGTTTGATCAATATTTAGTATTGTTGACAAAATGGTGAAAGCAAAGATAAAGTTCGCTCCGTCAGAGCAAGTGACGAAGGATTTGTTGGGGAAGAAGGGGAAAAAGAAGCAGGCTGCAGCCAAAGCGGCTCAAGATAAACAAAATGCGGTTGATAGATATAACGAAAGTGTTGTAGTCTTACCCGATGTTCGGAAATCTGATGATCCTCCGAAGAAGAAGGTAAAATAAATACAAAATAATTAAACAAATTCTTGAGTTTTGAAATTCCTATTTTCACTTTTATCTACTATGTACCTATGACCTAGATCAAATTGTTGTTCGTAGTTTGTAGCTGCGGCTGCTGTTGGCTTTATATTTTATTTCCATTTATTGTGTTATTATTGATTCCAACTTCTAACTGATTGGAGGCAATGATCTTAAGGTGTTATGTAACAATTAAATATTCGGATGTGTAAAATCAAACAAGGATTTTAGTGATTTTACTTGTTTTTGCAGAGCTTATGGAAGAATCGGCAACGTGTTCTGCTTTTTGGCTCTCGTGGAATACCATTCCGTGGTCGGCATCTCATGGAGAATCTCCGCAGGTTGTTGCCCCACACAAAGAAGGAGTCCAAAATGGATAAACGAGACACGCTGTTTTCTATCAACGAGGTAAGCGCAGTAAAAATTGTATATATTACGATTGGACACTTTTGGGTTGCAATTGAATTATTGTGTAGCACGAATTTGTGTATATATTGTATATTAGTATTAAAGAATTTTCTAATTCAATATCTGCAAAACCTGAAATTACTAAATAGTTAAATTTGAACTGTCGTCGGCAGTAATAAAAATGTGAACTGTTGACGAATGACGAAGCAGTTGACTATGTATCACGTAGTATGAAAAAAACTAATACATTCATTCATAGTTATTTTGTAACAATACCTATTTCAAAAGCGTCATTTGCTTAATCTGTTCCAGATTTCTGAAATGAAGAACTGTAACAAGTGCCTGTTTTTTGAAGGACGAAAACAAGTTGATATTTACATGTGGGCTGCTAATATTGGAAATGGGCCATCAGCGAAATTTCTCGTGGAAAACAGTGAGCATATTTTATATTCATATTTATTCACATTGTTTTTTTTAGAATCGTAGTTAAGGTATTCTGAAGGGCGATAATAGTTTGGTGAAAGTATTCTCTAAATTTCGAACGTGTTTATTTCCTTTTTAAGTGAGCACAATGGAGGAGCTAAAATTCACGGGAAACTGTCTGAAAGGATCACGAGCTCTACTTTCATTCGATCCCACTTTTGACACCGCACCGCATCTTCAGCTCCTCAAAGAGATCTTCACACAAATTTTTGGGACGCCGTCCCATCATCCTAAGAGTCAACCCTTCATTGATCACGTTCTCACATTCAGCGTTCTTGACAATCGAATTTGGTTTCGTAATTTCCAAATTATGGAAGAGGATGGTTCCTTAGTTGAGATTGGGCCTCGCTTCACACTCAATCCTATTCGAATTTTTGATGGAAGTTTTATAGGACAGACCCTTTGGAGTAACACCCAATACGTTTCACCTAATAAGGTAACTAATAACGCATTTCTAGTATTTTCTAGCTTCTTTTTCTGAAGCTGTATTTTATATGTGCATTTGTAATGACCCATTTTTTTTGCTTTGGCCCACAGTATCGAGCAATGGTAAAGAAATCTGCAGCAGGGAAGTACATGAACAAAGTGCAACAAAAGGAAGACTTTGACAGATTAAAACCAGAAACCTCATATCCTGAGGACCCATCTTCTGAAATGTTTCAAGTTGATGAAGAGGATTTAGAATAATTCAAATTCCGTAATTATTTTCTGAAATATCCGTTTTATAACTACTCTCAACCTATAGCTAGGTATGTGTTTGTTTCTTAAAAGCATGAAGCGTGAGTAAAAACTCACTTGTCTGTTAAATTATGCAGTGCGTATTTTTTGAAAAATAAATGCGAAATGTATTTGAATTCCAGATTTTGACTTATCCAAATTTTTATTTCTTGTTTTATTGTATACTTTATTCACAACAGCCTTAGTTTGTATGCAGTTGTATTTATATTTTACGTACAGCAAAAGCTCGTCGTTACAGACAGACAAAAACATGTATAGGCACACATTATAGTATACCTCTATAAACTAGTTATAAATATATAGTTTAATGTAATGGTTAGAGTCCAACAGTCCAACCAAGACCAAAAATGGTAAGCTTATTTTTAGTACTTAATTAGGATCTTTGTTGAATTTGAAAAGTGGAAATTCATTGTAAATGAGAAATAGTACATTTGCGGATTTGGCCTGATCTGACCTCAGACGCTCACAGCCTTTACTAATTTTCATAAGAATATAAATTTTGCGAAACTAATTTCTAAATTTAAGTACTTCAAGTTACAACAGTTTGTACACCTTACAATATACTATATTTCCTTTATACAAACTATTTTGAACTACATGACATGTAAGTTGAAGCTTATATATTGGGACTTTAGAACTACAACATGTAGTTTTGTTCCATCATTAATCTTTTAACTTAAACTTAATTATAGTTAGTTATAACCTATAATGTACTATACAGTATAGAATAGTCTATTTAGTTTAGTAGTTTTTGTACAGTACTCATTGCATATTTTAAAAGTCAAACTTTAACTGCATTTTGTGTCAAACTTGGACGCACAATGTATTCATATTTCTTCTAATTTCTAACTAACGAATACACTGTCAAGAAGAGAAAGCAGTCGAGCACACTAAATAAATTACATTTATTTTCACAATAAGAAGAGTACACAACACTACGCTGCTGACAAGGACCAGGACAATTGTCAGTATTATACATTTAAAAAAATAATAAACGAACAATATTACTATTGAAATATAATTATTAAAATTCACAAAAATAGAAGTTAAAAGTGATAGCAGGTAACACATCACATACATGTTTTTTTTTAAACACTAGAAAAATGAAAAATTCCCATGTCCCAAATAAAATAAAATAGTACAGTAGAATACTACAACTTAGGTAATTACAAATATTAACTCTGAACTACAAAAACTCTTAATCCCAAATTCAACTACCTACATAAGTTTACTAAATCATTGATCATTAACTAATATCTACTTTGGTAGCTAAAAATAAAGAAAAGCAGGAAAAAACTTCCATACTTTAACACTAAACTACAAGAAATGTACTAGAACAGTAGTTAAATGCAAATTATCACGACCGCTACAAAAACAGTTTAGTTAAATGTTAGAAAAGTGTAGTTCCAGTTTGTGCTTCTGTACTTTAGTTTCAAAATCTTGAAACTACTGAAATATCGTAGGATCAAAAATACACAAAGTACATTTTTAAATATAATAATTATATGATTGATTATACTTTACTAACTGTAGTCAATTAGGCCTTTTGTGCCGACAGCAAAAGCGCTTGAACTGGGAAGGTTGTCCTTCGAAGGAATCTCACATCATTTTAAAATTACACTACTCTACAGTAAAATTGTGAGAGGTCAAAATAATAGTTTGTAGTAGAAAGAAGGTGAAGTGGTCAAGTTTTGGATAAAAATATTAACATTAGAGTCATTACATAAAATATCATGAAAGACCTGTGAAGCTTTTGATTAAGGTTAATACCTAAAATTAGTATACCTATGTAATTCAATGGTTAGGCTCGGCTCGTTCAGTTTTATAGATTGATCTTAATTTGTAAGTCATTTTGTAGTAGACAAAACTTTTTAGACGGATGAATTATCAGTGGTCGGATTATATACTGAATTCATTGGAATAGATTCTTCTGGAATGGCACTTAATTCAATTGGAACTTTCAAAGGGGATTTCCCTGAAATTTTATCTTGACGTGGAGGAGAGTCCGTGTTGGCTTGGGAATAGCCAGGTCGGCGTCCCGGTGCCACGGCATCTACAGCATCTTCCGTCATGTATTTAAATAGGGATTCTGGTGCATAATATTCTTTCCCATCTGTTCCATCATTCATGTTGTGATCCTCACAGAAGCAGAGGAATAGAGTGTCTACAGCCATCTGGAATATTATGCGTGTTTGATAATTATTGAATTCTATTTAGGTAACTAAATCAGAGAATCCAAAATAGATGAGGCAGTATGAATATTTTAGACACGTTAATAATAATAATTATTTGAAATACCTCAAAGACGGAGATAACACAATGCGCGACAAAATATGAAAATACGACGGTGAGCAGGACCGGAATCGCATAGAAATATAAAGTCTCATTCGAACGAAAGATGACGAGGGCAATAAGTCCTGTAAGAGCTGCAGTAATACATTTGGCAAGGAAAAGAACGAAATCTCCAGTACTATTTATGACGGCAACTTGGAGTGCATTTTGAACCAGTGCAGAAAATGCCTATAGTATTGCGTAACATTTAATACAATTATAATCTCTATTTTTATCAAGGAGCTCGCCAAATTTTATAATGTTGTTGCATTGCATGTATATTTTCAAAAGGAACTTACAAGCCTTGATGCTGGACAAAAGTCTACCCCTTGAATTGCAATGACCGTATACGCATTGTGATGAATGTACTTGAGACAATTTTCAAAAAAGGTTAGGCAACAAGCGCAACCTTTCTTAAGCCATTTCATACCCGACCAGCTGTCTTCCCATTTTCGGAGGCTATTTAGTATTGAACCATAATATAAAATATTTAAATTAATTATAGTAATTAATAATAGCAAAAATAAAGGCTTTTTAAAATTGTTTTACAGTTTTGCTGTATTCCATATTCCATGTGATTTAGTTAACTACAGAATAGAACGCTTAAAATGGTTATGGTAGTACTTACATTCTATCAGAGAAGGCAAGTACAAGTCTTGGAATTTTGACGAGTGTGATGATAGCTGATCCAAGAGCTATAGAACCAATGTGATACTTGAGGAGACGAATTATCGATTCCATTATTACACATCGAAGCGTTGACCTTTTTCTAGTAATTAGAATAACAGTTTCATTATGAATTAACTTTATTTTGCATATTAATAATCAATGATTTTATCTAACATAAACATATCCGAGAGCAACGCTACTAATGCGTTTATTACCTTGAAAAATACCAAGCAGCAACAGAACTTGCAATGACCATCTGCTGGCACGCCAAAATGAATTCCGAACACCAAATCAAGCCAATGACGTAAATCCACCACATGTATTTTACCCAAGTTCCAGTGTAATCGATAAGTGACACGCCTACACATTAATTAACATTGCCATGTTAAAAATAATGATTATGTAAAACTAATAAAACCAAATTGTTATCATAAAGAGAAAATTCAAACGTAACAACCAAAACAATCATAATCACTAAATATACTTGAAATTGGAAATTAGAACATTCATAACATACGAAAAAGATTCTCGGGATCAACAGTACGATTCAGTGGATAAACTGTTGTGTCACTTTCTGAAAAATTTACTGGTACCACATCCCCAACAGGTATTACGGGAGTCCCTTCATTATTTGTTGTCTCCCCTTCCGCTAATTGTAGTGTATCGGAGCCAACAGTTCTTAGAGTAGGGATATCTAGAAATTTAAATATTTCAAATCAAGATACGCAAATTTCTGTTTACTAGTGTTTACATCCTAAAAGCTAACCAAACATCATAACTTCCTTTCTAAACTATACTTTAAGCATAAAACCATACCAGATGTGGCAAGACAGAGGACGACGTACAGCCAAATGCAGAAAAATCCAGTGAGTGCAATATACGTGATGAAAGGCTGAATAACTAAACAAGGCATAGAACACAATGCACGACCCGCTTCACGAAATAACTGCACCACGATCGCAACTCGCTTTCTCAAAACTATTGTTACCAATACAAGTAGAATCTACAAAAGAAAACAAACATACAATTGGAATTGGAATTTTAAGTACAGTTAATACATACAGTACCTAGTAAGTAAGTAGTGCTTCAGAAACTTCAGTTTAAAAAATTTTTAAATTGATTATATTTATACTATTGAGAAAATAATCGTACGGTAAAAATAGTTGCCAGAATACTATAAGTCAGAAATGCTGCTTCATTTTTTGCAGTTTCTTCGAGTCTTTGATCAACTGGCTTTTCATCCAACATGAATTTGAGATCAACGTAAGTCCACCACAGAAATACTGTAAAACCTAATTTTTTACAAAATAAAAAATAAATGAAAAATATCTGTAAGGTCGCAAACATTAATACCTATATATATATGAAAACAATAATAAAGCCTATGTATATTTTAAAATATGTATACCGATGGAGAGGAGAGATGCTGCAAGCATGATAACGTGAGAAATAAATTCGGTTATCCAGTGAATTAGAAGGACGAGGGCGAAAGAAATCACTGCAAATGGAAAAATTAGAATTTAAAAATATTTCAATTCACATTTTATGAATAGAAATACATCTTTTTTTTGGTACCGGTATTAGTCGGCCCCGGATATCTGGGCCCCGAATTATATTTGGCCCCGTCGTTACTGGGCCCCATAATTTATTTTAGCGTCCGGCACTTGCTTTTGCAGAACGTACATAAAATGTAAATAGCATATCTTACTATCTTACTATCGACAGAAGAAGTATTGATAAGATTAATTTGGTTTTCAAGGAACAGAGTGTAGAAACTTAGTGTAC
>JAQFZE010001746.1:0-16729 GCA_034695245.1 Dicyrtomina saundersi | reverse complement strand
CAAAATGTTCTATTTAAATGCTCTCAAGACATATTTGAATATTTTTGTAGATAGTTGATATTGTTTTTAGCAAAAAATGGATATGGGCCATTTTGGTTCTTCATAGACGATATGATAATTATACAGTGCTGTATAAAGAAGTTCAAGTCATTCAACCTGAACTTTGAAATCCATGTAAATGAATGTAGAAATTATTTTGCTTGGTTAATTTAGATTTATTCCTAATTGAGCATGTCATGTGTGTGTAATCTCGGCCGCCCTCTTCTGCAGCGGTGCTCCTGGTGCAACAAGGCAAATCTATCGTTGCACTCGCACTTCCCATAGACAGTCAAAGGAGGAGTTGAAGAAACATTACTACAATGAAATGGAGCTCTTCCCTGATCATAGTTCACTCTTTTGTTTAGTGAAATCATTTACAAAAAATAATAGTAAGGAAGCTGCCAGCAGAAAAAACTTCTATTTTTTATATTTTTTCTGTTTGAAGACTGACCTCACGCTGACCTGTAGATGTAGACATGATGTCTATCTATTGCATTGCAGGACCAACGACATCGTGGACCCTGTGAACCGTAAAGCGTTGGTCACCTGAGTACCTGGGCAGGGGACCTATAGGTACGTTACGTTTGTACGCTTGGATGAATCTTTGTGCTACATATTAGCGAACTTTGAATGCTCGTAGACTGTAGACATTAACTGGTGTTGACATTAATAATGATTATTTCGTTATCGAAATTATTTCATATGTTCCTTTTCCATCATACTTTTTTTTTATTGTTACGTATAGATACCAAGGCAGAGCCTAAATGGCCTGTCAGTTCTGCTGCGTTTTGTCGAATTAGCAGGTTCTTTTATATTGTTCTAAATTGCTTGCTTTTAAAACTGAGTTTGCAGAATTCTACCTTGTTGGTCAGTTTCAGCAACCTCATAATATTCAATCAGCGGCTCCAAATTCGTTGCGGTATACATACACAATTTAATACTGTTTAATCTTATACAGATAACATATATACCTTTCATTTCAAAAATTTGAAGGCAAAATGTAAATTGAATGGTTTTTTTTTTTTTAAAAAAATCTGCATTAGCGTACAAAATTGCTTAATGCGTAATTAAAGGACATTTTCTAAATACATATTGTTTTGTAAAAATAAAAGTTACTAAATTGTGTACACCGTACACGCATGTCAGATGTGAACTAGCTATAGGAAACAAAATCTCAACATTTCTGCACAATGTTGATCGACGTAGTACTCCTTTCGATTCTACAAGAGATAGGATAATAAGGAGCCTTTTTGGAGTAAACTACACCACGGTACTGTACATTTACTTCATAATAATAAATATTATATAATATATTTTAGTAATGACCTCAGATTATATTCTTGTTGGTTGAGAAAGGCAAATATAGTGTGTGTGTGTGTCTGCCCCTAAATAAAAAAAAATTACACGACGCTCAGAAACCCTGAACAGTGCGAGCACGTAATAAGTATGCAGATCGAGTTTCATTTTATGGTAAGTAAGAACGCACTGTCTGGTTTTTGAGGTATACACACAGATAACGTTATGTTTTCCAGATTGCTCCCTCAATGTTTTATTACAACAAGCAAGTGAGTGAGAGAATTCAAAGCCGACAGCCGAAGCCGACTCTGTCCTATATGCATATTATATCTCTATATTATGTCTGTGATTATATTTGGGTGCGGGAAGTAGCGCGTATCTATCTTTGCACAACAAGTATATACAAGATAATTATGACTACATTTACAAATTGTGTAAGTACAAGTTAGATAGATACTATATTACTAAAATATCAAAATCAATCAACCTGTGTATGGACTATGGACATGGTAGAGTTATTTTAGTATTGTAAATTTGTAAACGTCGTGGTTCTGGTTCTGGAGATGAAGTTGCAAGGCATGCTATCTCTATAGAATATTTTGAGAAAAGTGCTTTTTCTGCGTGCTCTCCAACAAGATACATACGGTCTGGAATCAGTACCTATATTATGTACTACAGTAACTATAACATTATATGTAAATTTTAGGTGAAAATTTTTTTTAAAGTTTTAGTCATTTTTTGCTCGTTTAAAAAAAATTACATGGTTGATTATGATTATGATCACTGTTTGAATTAGTTGATAGAGGATTTTGCAGCCGCTGTAGTGTGCTATGTAAGTAAGATTGCATGGTGCAACAGAGTTTATTATACGATTGCACGACGAGCGTGGTCACGTAACCTTGATCATGAGGGAGAGAACGAGAGAGAGAGAGAGAGAGACGGATATGTGCTAAATGCATTGAAAAAAAAAGTAAAATACGTCTTTTATAGGTTGTTGCACAGGAGTGTATATAGTAAATTGTAAAGACATATATATAGCATTTTGATTTTCCTATATACCTATGTATTATCTCATACCCAACTATGTACCTACGTACATTCTGTACACGTTTTAAAGCACAGTTCTATTCTCCTGATGATTCCAGTTCGTCTCACTCTCCTCTCTCTCTCACTCAGTTGTCACTTGTATGTTCATATCTCTTAAGTATATGCAGATATGAGTGGAGATACATCCTTTTCGTTCTTTTGTGTGTCTGTTTGTGTTTGTATATCAACAAAAAAGGGACCTTGCCATTGCCACGTGTGGACCTTACATGGAGACTTACTGTGCATTATAATCGACTCCACACTAAAAGCATTCTGCGTCTCATCTCAGTACAACAATAAAATAAATTGTAATTTAGAGAGAGAATAAAAGGATTCTAATATAATTGTCTATATGAGAGAGTGCAGTGGAATGAGAAATGCAAAAATGCAAGCAGCTTTTTAGTCGAGTGTGAATTAAACTAAATGAAAGGGAAAATAAAAAAATATTTATATATGATTTAATTTGATATTATTTAACTTCAACTGTGAGTGAGATTGCTGTGTGAGAGAAGTCCCTATTGTTAAGTGTAGTCTTCTCGCTCCTTTTTCATACCTCATATCTACATATCTTCATCCCATGCTTTTAGCTTTTAGATTCTTTATTGTCTGATTGTGAGTGTCTGAGATTTTTTTTATATACCACGTATCTATAACATGTTTAGAATGGGAATTAATTTTTTTTAATACTGATTTTGATGAACATCACTACAATCTTGGATATCTAGCTTAGCAAATCTACGCATAATTACATATGATGCTACACGTACCGTATATATCCTGTAATGGTGTACGCCCCGCTTACTACTCAAATTTACCGTGTACTATATTACAGACCCACCTACTGCCATATAATAGTGTGGTAAATAGACCCGCTTAGTATTCAAACAGAGATCTCTCAGACCCGCGCATTACTATATGATATACGGTAGTTGTATTCTTACTGCTATATAGAAAAGCTTGGTTATCTACGTCAGTAATCTTATCAATTACTTACTTGATTCATAATTATTATTCATAAAATATATAGCTACATATTTAATTTAGGCTAGACATATATATTTAAACATATTTCACATTATATTTAAAATAGATTTTAGCATAATACAGGTTTTTAAAATAATGATGATAGAAAAGGATAAGGAACTGTTGGGAAAATTAATTTGAATAAAGGGGCAGTAGATGATTGTGAGTGTGGTTCACTCCATCTGGAGTTATATTTATTTATTATACAGTTTATATACATGTATTATTTATTACATATTATTGTAATTGCCATATACAATTTGCTGATTTCCTTATTACGCACTCACTCGCTCATTTACGCAGGATTTAATTAGAATGAAAATATGGAAAGGGAAATTATGGAGGAATTATACAATAAGGATAATAGAGATGGAGGACAAATAAAGAAAAGGCGAAGAACTACAATACCGTCATCGTCATCTCACCTTATTATACCGTCACCAAAATATCCCAGATTACATTGACATTCACAGTTTACACACAGAATTTGGGTAAGTGCTGTGCTGCTCGTTGGTGTATAGCGCGTTAAAATTATATATCGTCTGTGAAGAACCAAAATGACCCATCTAATTTAAGCTATAGAATCAAAATGATCTATTTCATATACAAAAAATGAGAAATATGCGTAATATGTTAATTACGAGTTTTTGAAAAGTATAAAATGTTCTATTTACATGTTTTTGAAAAGGTGCAAAATGTTCTAATTCCATGTTTTCAAAAGGGTGCAAAATGTTCTAATTCCATGTTTTCGAAAAGGTGCAAAATGTTCTAATTCCATGTTTTTGAAAAGGTGCAAAATGTTCTAATTCCATGTGTTTGAAAAATGCAAAATGTTCTACTTAAATGCTCTCAAGTCATATTTGAATATTTTTGTAGATAGTGGATATTGTTTCTAGCTAAAAATGGATATGGGTCCCTTTTATTCTTCACAGACGATGTAGTATATCATACAGCGATCTTACAGATGTGCCTATAGAGATCCATAGACACACACAGATGCTTTGCTTACTATATGCTCTTTCATTCACAGTTCACACTCGCATTAACATTCATGATCTCATCTCATCCTCACTAATTAACCTTCCAGAGCTCATGTATATAAGATGTAATAAGTGTGTACAAGTAAATGTATAGTCATTACATTGGGCGGAATACAACGTTAAAAATGTCTCATGTAATAAACTGCTGCGTAATATAATAATATTATGTATTATTATACATAAGATTTGTTCAAACTTTTTTTTGCTCAAATATTATAACATCTGACTACTTGTGTGTACATAGTGTGTAGTGAGGAACACGCATAGATAGTATGCCTCCTTCATGTTCCCTTGTGTTACATAAACTGGTACTGGTTCTCCTTTGGGTGATTAAACTATAAAAAATATATTATAGACATTGTGGAGCTTGTTGTGGGTCTCTGGGTACATCTGTGCTTAATTATGTGTCTCCAGATGCAGACGCGGAGAGACACACTGCTGCTGGCTGCTGGTGCTGGTGCAGCAGAATTTGTGGACAAAAGTATATCAATACAAGAGCATAGTATAATATGTACCTGCACTATGTGTGGGTGATCTAAATCTAATGAGACGATAAGGATATGTGTATGACCCATTATACTGATAGATACGCGGTCACTACGAAATATGAATTAAAACATTGCAATCTGCAGGAATTATGAGGCGTCAGTATATAGTGTGAGGACAGTTGATTTTGCTCTAAATAATTACAGTTCAATTTTTCAATTCTGTGTCAAGCAGGAAGGCGCGTGTGCGATTTAATGCTGATAATATCCCATTCCAAATAATTACACAGTTTTAATATTTTGATCCCTATTATTAATTTTGTCATATTATTGTGCTAAATACCTATAAAATACATGCGTCTCCGGTGCAAATATGATGTAAAATAATTATATCGTCTGTGAAGAACCAAAATGACACATATCCAATTTAAGCTGCAATCAAAATGAGCTATGTCATAAAAATAAAATGAGAAACATGAGTAAAATGTTAATTAGGAGTTTTTGAAAAATGTAAAATTTTCTATTTTCATGTTTTTCAACAATCTAAAATGTCATATTTACATGTTTTTGAAAAGTTGCAAAATGTTTTAATCTTATGTTTTTGAAAAGGTGCAAAATGTTTTAATTCCATGTTTTTGAAAAGGTGCAAAATGTTCTAATTTCATGCGTTTGAAAAGTGTAAAATGTTGTATTTACATATTTTTGAAAAGCGCAAACTGTTCTATTTAAATGCTCTCAAGACATATTTCAATATTTTTGTAGATAGTGGATATTGTTTCTAGCTAAAAATGGATATGGGTCATTTTGGTTGTGGTTCTTCACAGACGATATCTCTTATATTTTTTGTGTTTTTAACTTTTATATTATTGCGTCAAGGGACACAGACTTAAAATCCAGTCTTAATGACTATAAGGTTGATCCAGATTTTGGATATATAGCTACTGCTTTGCCATATATTTCACAGTCAAATTTTGAAAATAATTTGTGTCATCTCGTGTGGTATTCAACTATTGCAGACTATTGACAATGTCCAATGTCCAATGTCCATGTTAGTCCTTCAAATACTGTAATGTTTCATTGACTCGAATTATAACTGAGTACTGAGTGAGGGGTATATAGTTTGTTTCAATAAATTCTCCTCCAGGAGCTATACTGATATATGGCCATTTATTGTTATAGTATTTCTTATCATTGCGCATTGATTAGAATTAAAATTGTAAGTTAAGTACAAGCTTCTGTTTTGCTTGAATTTTCCATGTGTTTAAAGTTTGTGTTTGTTTATATTAAAATGTAAACAGAAACAGTTCACACACATTTCTACGCTTCTGTCGCCGTCACTATAGTGTGGATTGCTATGGTCAGGTACGGATAAGTGAGGGTACATACTTAAGTATTTAAAATTATGACTTACTTTTTTTGATACTGCCGAGTCCATATTCTACATAGTTGCAGACAGAGACAGACATGCCCATGTAAATAGTAAATATAGATGGTAATGGCAGAGCTTTCCGTTTGTTTGTGACCTTTGTACAATGTGTGCTATAGAATAGAAATTCATAGTATGTTCAAGTATATGGATTGAATGAGATATTTTTGTATGAAATGAACGGCGAGTGGACCTCTGACATAGCGATAGGAGTAGTTTGCGATAAGTGAAACATGCTACATTTTTTAGGGCAAATAATAATCGATTCAGTTCCCCATATAAACCAGATAAGCCTGCGAATTTTTGACTCTATAATAGTTATTCGTGTCGCTTTTAATTCTGTATTGATCTGCGTGTTTCTAATTCTGTCTATGGATTATAAAAGTTTACAGTTTAAAGTGCACAACTGTATTTATAAATTCACTCAAATCGCTATAAATATTTAATTCGTTTAATTTTATAATTATTATAATTTGGATTTATGCGTAAATATTATGTGTTTAAAACTTGACAAACTTGGAAAGGCTTGGGTTGTAGAATTCTTCATTAATATCTCACTGTAATAATGTGGGTCAATGTCAAAATTGGTAACTTAATATGTTTCTGAGCCTACTACTATAGTAAAACGGAATGCGGGTGGTATCAAGTGATGCAAAATAAAGCAGAGTATACATATCGTATGTGAAGAACCAAAATGACCCATATCCAATTTAAGCTACAATCAAAATGAGCTGTGTCATAAAAACAAAATGAGGAACATAAGTAAAATGTTAATTAGGAGGTTTTGAAAAGCGTAAAATGTTCTATTTACATGTTTTTGAAAAGGTGCAAAATGTTCTAATTCCATGTTTTTGAAAAGGTGCAAAATTTTCTAATTTCATGTTTTTGAAAATTGCAAAATGTTTTATTTAAATGCTCTCAAGACATATTTGAATATTTTTGTAGATAGTTGATATTGTTTTAGCTAAAAAGGGATATGGGTCATTTTGGTTCTTCACAGACGATATAGTTTTAAAAATATTCAAATTCCAGCCAAGTTCATAGATACATGAAACTGCTAATACCGCATAGTCAAATCTCACATCTTGTTGGAATTGACGGGCAACAGGCAGCAGTAAATAAAATATTTTTTTGCCACAGAAAAACCTGAACAAGCATCTACTACAGATTTGTAAGGTTCAGTACATAGGCATATAGGAATATAGGAAATACAATTTTCAATCAGCATTTTGCCTTTAAATAAATATGAGGGAATCTAAATTATCCACAGCTTTTGACACTTTATACGTATTTCACTACACTAGACAGCCTCGCGGTGTGTAATATTAACAACAACTCTAATTTTACGTAGCCTCAGACGTCAACAGTAGCCAAAAATAATGCATGACTTCCTCAAAAGCTATATAGCAAAAACGAATCACTGAAATGTTTAGATCCTTACAAAAATTTTGCTGGCTACAGAAATACAGAATGTAAATGTTTTTTTCTTGACTCCGAAAGTAAGTACCTAGTTAGTTTGGATCCCTACCGTAAGTAGGTAGGTAGGGCTGAACTTCTAGTAGGTCATAAAGGAAATAAGTGAGCGTCGTGAGCGAGCACAGATCAAAACATGTCATTACATATATCTGAATAAGTGATTGAATTAGATGATCGCAGATTAAAATATATTAATGTATTAATCTAATCAAACTATGTAAATCATTAAAATTAATTTGTAATGTTACATTGGTAATATTAATTTAGTTGGGCTTTATGGATGCAAATAAATGACTTTGGAGCCGCTTTTTATTTTTTATAGAGTTCAAAGTTTTATGTAAATGCTACACTAATTTTGTTACTGCGGAAGTATTGCCAACTAGTAGCAGTATATTATAATATAGTCAAGCGATCTTTCAGCTTCGGCTAGTTATTTTTTATTTTTATTTACTGGTGTTGATTGATTCACTTATCAACTACAACCAACCTACAATATCAAAACATTTTCATGCAAATTTCTATAAAGATTCATCACGAATTCCCGAGGCATTATATTATCATTGGCTCTGCTGGTTTTCTAAAAAAATATTTTACAAATCATCGCACTGAAAATTTTTAATAAAATATTATGAGCAATTTCAACCGTTTTTTTTTATTTATCAGTCGTCATTGTTGACATATTGTTGAGACTACAATAATGAGCATATACAAAATAACAAATAAATAATACTTGATTATTTTGAAAATTTTGATGATGAAGAAGAGGGAAAGTGTAAGTACCATATGTACCATTTTGTTTTAGTTTTTTTTAGAGTAATAATAAAAATTTTAGTTGAACTTTGTACACATAATATATAAAAATACAGATCACACATTCCGTCATTGAAGGTGGAAGAGTTGGCAGCTATAGTTAAAATAGTTGTAGCAAATTTTTCTAGCAATCTAGCAAATGACATTATTATTCAGTTCTCAGATATTATATACACAAAAAAATCTTGAGCTCTTCAACAACGGAATATGAATGTATATAGTAGTCTTCAAGTAACAGTATCCTTTATCACCTTGGGACAGAAATAAACCGGAAAAAATATCCCAACCACCCACGAAAACTGTATAGCTGTTGACGGTTGACGGTCGTCGGTTTTGTCGGTGCTTACAATATACATTTTGATAATTATGTGCTTCGCATGATATTATATATGTACATTGCATACAAACTATTTTTGCCCGATAAAATCCTCATTTATAACAAGTACAAAGATGTGTACACACACAGATATACAGTTGTCGTTTGTTTGGGATATGTGATCCGCGAATTCATTTTTTTGTAAGAGGGAAGCAGGCAGTGTGTGTGGTGATTGAAGTAAAAATAACCAAAACTTTATAGCCAAATCAAAAACATCTGTTTCTATAACATGTTGCTAGATTCACTTTTTTTTAAAAGAGAATTTGACCTTACAGTAGTACAGTAGTATGCTTATTTATAATTATTTTAATACACAGTCAAAGTCAAAGTCAACTACCCATCAAAACTCCCACTATACATTATACAAATAAAAGTTTTTTATGAAATTACAAATTACACTTTCAGCCGTAAATTAAATCAAATCATTTCAATGGTACTATACAAAATCTATACTTACTAATGCTTTGGATTCAATTATTATATATATTTACAATTTCAACGAAACTATCAAATATAGCAACATTAATAATAATAATATCGTCGGTGAAGAATCAAAATGACCCATATCCAGTTTTAGCTAAATACAAAATGCACTATCTACAAAATAATTAAAATCTTAAAAGCTTGAAAATAATGTATTTTGTACTTTTTCAAAACATGTAAATATAACAATTTGCATTTTTTTTAAACATGTAAATAGAATAATTTACTCTTTTTTAAAACAAGTAAAATAGAACTTTTTTGCAATTTTTAAAAACTTGTTCTGAACATTTATTTATCTAATTTATCTAATTTAGTGTTTTTTGACATAGCTCACTTTGATTCTAACTAAAATTGGATATGGGTCATTTTGGTACTTCACAGACGATATGTAGTATGTAAATAGTATGTAAAATAATTAATTATGGAAAACTATTTACTTTTTAGGTATGGGTATATTGATTAAATGTACATAATATATATTTATATTTTACATATAGGCGAATTAAATAATTAAGATGACTCGTTGTAGTAAATATAATTACTTATAGGTTGTATCTAGCTCATAAGAACCCACGTCAATGACAGACAAAGTTGTACATGCCGAGCTATCGCTCGCCTTCCTGGACTTGTCAAAGGTGGAAACGACAGTTGTCTGACACGTATTACGACGTCCATCCAGTGACCTCACGGGACGTCCACAATAATTAAATAATTTTCGAAGACCATGCACAACAGGCAAGACCACAGCACAAAATCCTATCACAATATATCTAGGGATTTTGGACTTGACATCACTTCCCATCGTTTTATCTGAAATGAAAAAATGTAGGAAAATTAGTTAAGTAGGTTTGTAGGCTACACTTTAAAAAAAAATAATTCTTATTGATACTTTTATTTTGAAATAATAAAATGTGTAATAAAATATTGCATGTAGAATTACGTCGAAATAATTCAGAAGAATTAACAACAATGATAAAAAACTAACCTCGACTCTCTTCTAACCTAGCAGATAACTTTTTAAACTGTCCCTCTAGCTGCTTGCAAGTATTTGGTTTACAGGTAAAAATTAAGAATATGAAAACACCTTGCAGAGCATTTATTGTGTCGGTAAATAAAAACGCAAGCTTGAGTGATTGTTCGTATTTATCATAGACGAGTATGCTGAGCCATGAAATCACTTCGAAAATCCAACAAACTCCCATCACGATGAATAACTTCATGAATAGTACAAACCTATATGGAAATTAATTGTTAATAAATTTTGTAATTACCTATGATCAGTTATAACATTGTAATTTTTAATTTGAATTCGTACTATATAGCATTATTATAAATAATGTGTCATTTGATTGCACCTTTTTTTATCCTGCTTTGAGCTTTGTCTTGTAGCAAATCTTGTATCTTTCTGTAATTTGTGGAGTGAGTAAATGGTATTGAGGAAAAATGAAATGTTAACACATAAAAGAACTGCAACTGGAGCATAAAAGAAAGGAAGCTTGGACAGTTCATTGTGAAAGTAGCACTTTGTAAGACCGAACCTTGGCAAATAGTCTCCAAATCCAATGTCCACATCCCTTTAAAAAGTACACAAAAGTATTAATTATATATACATTTTAATGCAATCGCAAACAAAATGATTCAAGGTAACAATTGAACAGTTTGTGGAATATTTTGGGAACACATACTTGTACATGGAGTCAAGTGTAACCCCTGTCCCAGTAATAATGATGGCCCCTCCCCACGAGAGCAATCCAAAGAAAGCAAAACGCTTCTTCTCACCCGTTCTAGTACTTGCTATCATTGGACGAAACCCACTGGAACATCAATAAAAATGATAAAATTAGTTCATGACTTCCATTTTTGTTTTCCTTTAAACGAGGCTGTTCAAACTTACACAAGTTTATTTTAGTACATTTTTTGATATAGCTAAATTTTGAATGAGTTACCTGAATGTCCACCAGAGATCGAAATTCATAGAGGTTAACCAAAAGAAGGCTGACAAGAATGAGAAATGAATGAGTGAGCCTGTAAATATAGTTGTAAAATTGTCTTTAATTTCTGATTCAATTTGATTGACTGAATAATCGTTCAGTGTACATTCCAGTTTAATTTCAGTCATATTTGAATAAAGAATTTACCGGAAAATTCACATATTCCTTTGGAAGCAACATGAATGTAGTCTGCAAAAAGTTGGACTGAGGCGAGAAAAATGTATGCAAGGAGTAATGACATGACATAGGAGAACTGGAGCCAGCCATGGATATTTTGATATTCCCAAAGAATTAAATACACGATGGCGGTGAGTGACAAGAACATGGCTGAAATGTACATGACTGTCGCAAAGAGGTAGTACATCCATTTCTAAAATTAAAATTAAAACAAAATAAACAAATCAATTATTTACCCATAAGTTATTATTTTGATTTTAGATGATCTTGAGAATTTAGATTTCAGAGATCAAGTAATGCATCTCGAAGGAGGCACCCAACCCAATCCTGAATTTATACAAGCTCGGAAATATTTCTAGCAATGTTCCCGAGGCAAATTTCAAAGTGCCCCAGTTCTTTCTTAAGAATATTTGTCGCTTTCATTTTAAGATATATATAAGGATTGCTCAATAAATACAGGAAAATGTTACTAATTGTAAGCAAGTAGTAGAATATATTGTGAAACCAACATTTTCCCTGGTTTCTTCAACTTCCGGGTGACAAATGAGGGCAATCTGATCAGTTTCAAGTCCACTATGACGAAAAGCTTCGTAACTGAACGGTTGATAGTCAGTACCCACGAAAGAGTCTTCATCCCCCGCTCCATCAATGCAAAAAGTACCCTTTGCATGCACAAATTTTCTATTTTGCTCCACCGTGAGCAGGGACCCATTCAGAAGAGCGTAAAACCTGTAATTTCCATTTTAAAAAGTAGGTTTAGTCATAAGTCTGTATAAGCATCTAAATCTAAAATTTAATCCATCTCATAGCCGTGTGATTAAAATGTATTGCAAAATACTGAAATAGTCTGAGCTTGAACATACTTTTCTGATTCTATTCGCATATCCACGGCATACATAGTCTTGCAAGAGGGAACACCTGCAACAATATGAGATGGCGTCTCATTACTCTCAGTGACAGGCCCATAGTCCGACAAGTGGTACAAATAAGGCTTCCACGGACTTTGTGAAGGGACACAAGTTTTATTGATGGAGTCAAGTACTTCATGAGGCAAACAACATTTTCGTACACATGGGGAATCCTCAGTACAAGTTGGCTTGCAGAGAACAGCAATTAATGCTGACTTGTTTACTCTACAAAAAATTCAATTCTTTAAAAAAAAATGAAAAGAATAATAACTAATTGGAATTACTGATATTTACGTAGTATCGGTATATGGGGTTAAAGGTGACTGATAATTTAAAAGTGTGTGCAATTAACAATATATGTCCATATGCGTTGTCTCTATAGCATAAATTAAGTACTCGTCTACTCCATAAATGTTTTTTTTTCTTCCTTTAAAACATATTTTTCTGTACATTTTTCGTCTCCATTTTATTTAACTTGTACGTGTCTTACCTTGAACACCTCAGTAGCTCCTAAGATTATCAATTTATATATATTTTCTACTTCTGCTTGAAATTGCAATAGGCCGGTATATACCATACGCTGCATGTTAATTGGCGGTAAGGGGGCCGGGGCCAAGTAGCTGTTTAGGGCATTCAAGATGTAGGCATTTCACAAAATAATTTTACAACCACCGTCACAGTCTCGAAATAATTTCCTTGAAAATGTATTTATTTCTCTTAACAGCAAATTGGCTAAGAAATAGTTAACATCCAATTGTCAGTCCGCTACCGCCAATTGCTCCTTTAAACCTATAATATGTTATATGACTAGTTCAACCTTTCATGTTACAATAAATTTAAAACCCAAACCCCAGCTGTTGTTCCCGTCACTGTAACAACGATCTAAATTAACATTGATCTTCCCTTCATTTCTACATTATGTATTTCATTCTCAGGAATTTAAACTCGAGGACGATCAAAAATCACAAAAATCATCTCGGGAAAATGAGAAAAAAGTGGACACGCAAAAGCACTGAATAATTTAAACCGCATCCAGGGTCGTCGAAGAAGGAAATTTTTAGAGAAAAACCAGCTTCAATAAAATCAGAATGGAATTGGAAACACATTTGAAAATTGCACTGAGAATAGTAATTATTATTGGAATTGGAATCCTAATAATAACTATAGACTTCGTCATTCGTTTGTTTTCATTACAGAAAGTTTCCAAAATAATGAAGTGTACGGATCAAGAGGATTTGCATTTGGAATGATTCTTCTTTGGTTAATTTATACACAACGTAGTCAATACAAATTATTAGACGTTGCGTTGTAAGTACACATTGTGTCGAAGTGCATTGCTGCGTTGTTGATGTTGATCCTATGAGGATCGCAAACACGATTTCTTCAGTTATTGATTTTGGGGAGCCGTATTCCGATAAAAAATTTGTCGAAGAATTTGCTGATCATTCCTCGTGCCCCAAAATACAACCCGACTGTTGTGAAGCGGTGTGGAGATTGAAATGATCTTGGAAGCAGAGGGGACACGTGGGTCGTAGATGCTTTTTTTCTTCGTTGGCTTGGATAGTTTCGTCTTCGTCGGATTCAAATCTTATTGGTTGGATTCCAAATTAACGTATTTCTGAATTGACAGTCAAATTCAATACTACCCACTCTCCTTGGGGTTCTTGCCTTAAAGTCTCCTGAAGATATGCATAAGACTTCCTCAAATACCTCCCATCCCATTTTCAAAAAGTGGGAAGCAACGATATAAAGCGTACTGTGTGATGTCAGTTGTTCCATAGTAGCTAGCCTTGTGTGCATTTGCCTTGAATGTGTCCAAGGGTTTCAATATCGTTACAGTATCTGCACCGGTTAGATTCTTGGCCATGACCAGGGTTATATAGCGTTGACTGGAAGCACGCTGCCGTTCATTTTGACTGCGGTGACCCATTCTGATGATGGGAGCCCATTGTCGTTTATTATCCCTTTATATTGCCGATCTTATTTCCCTGCAATTGTATTACTCCTTTTCCTTGGCTTGGTTCTGCACACCATCTTTGATATTCTACGATTCGATGGTATTCTCGAATCATTTTATATTTTTGTTTTAAGGTTTAGTTTTTTCCTTGTGCTTATGTAATGCTAATGCTAATGCTACTACTCACTTCCTGAACAGGTTCCAATACACTTTAAAATTCTTATGGAACACATAACATAATATATGTGAAGAGTTGTGTGGCAAAACGGGATAAGTCCATTTTTTCAAAAAAGAGACTATTCGCGTTACTATTCAACTAGATTCTTTACTGTGTTGAATGGTAAAGGTCAAAGTTCAACCAAAGAAATTTCTAAAAATTGCCAACATTTCGTTCTTGGGCAAAACTGGATAAATCCATTAAATGATTTTTGGCAAAATGGGATAAGTCCACCTAAAATATGCATTTCTGATTTTTGGAGTTGTGAGTGATGTCGTAGATTGCACAAGACAATTGACGTGCTTAAGTTTTCTTCTTATGCAAGAAAAATTTTAAAAGTTAAAAAAAAGTTTTGTTTCATTCAATACAATTAAAATTTCATCTCACGGACATTTCAATCCGTGTTAAGTTATAGATTTTTTTCAGTGCCGGACAAAGGAATTGCTTTTAGCCAGCAATTAGTTTCCATATATACAAAAACCACCATTTTTATTTTATTGATGGTTTTCTTTGGTAAAGCAAAATGTTGTATTTACATGTTTTTTTTAAGTGTTAAATGTTTTATTTGCATTTTTTTGAAATGTACACAAAAATTCATTTGCATGTTTTTGAAATGTACAAAAATATTTATTTGCATGTTTTGGAAAATTCAAAATATTCTTTTTACATATTTTTGAAATCTGCAAAATGTTCCATTAACATGTTTTTTGAAAATTCAAGCAGCGGGGGCTGCCTGTGCTGGCCGAATTATGCGGCCCTGGTTTTTTTGGCAAAACGGGATAAGTCCACAAACTAAAATTGTCGACAATTTTCTAAAACATTCCAGAGACAGTCTAGAATTATGAAACTGCTTGTAATAATGCTTCGTCAGTTACAGTACCTTCCTAATCATATCACCTTTTATTCATTCCTCGTTTTTCCTGTAAAATTTGCTTTGATGGACTTATCCAATTTTGCAAAAATACTCTTCATATATATTGGTATAAGTATTGATAATCCTGAGGTGGGGACGGAGGTGATCTGAGGGTGGGTGTAGGAATATAGGGATATGGGATGGATGCTAATATGGTGAAGATAGAAGGGAGAGATAAACATGGTAAATAGGATTCAATTGATAAAAAATAATGATTATTCATCTGATAAAGATTTCTGTTTCTCTTTCCTTTTTTTTTGGCTGAATGCTTACTATAGATTCAAAGTGAAGATAGTCAAAGAACAAAAGTCAGTCCAAAGTTGACAAAACAACGACAGCTGGGATAGAATGTTTGAATTTTGAATTTTAAACGATACATAGGGAAGTTCCATAAGCCATACGCCAGAAAGTAAATATTACACTGATGAATAAAAGAAGAGAGGATTAAATGGAATAATACTTACTGATCAATACAATACTTCTCATAGTCATACGTATGTTTTAAATTGTTCTCATCAGTCCATAGAAGATATCCTTCGGTAGACAAGAGGACGTCGTGATGTGGGATCATCTCAATAATTTCACTCTCATTTCCATCACTACTCATGTTCATTTGTCGGAGGGGCTCATTCGGAATTATTTTCTCCATGTATCCAGCTGAACAATTGGGCAGAGCTAAATTAAGTCTGACAAAACAAAATAGGAAATAGAAAATAACTAACAAATAAAAATTATTCATAAAATTTTAATCGAGATTTGAAGCATATGATATAAGGAAGGGTTCATAGTTTAATAACTGTATAATTTACAAATTATGTGTCTAAATTATTTTTCCATTATAATGTGCCTTGTTACTACTAGTGTATTATTACATTCCTGAGCAATTTTAAGTAGAGCGGCTACATGTGTTATGTGTCTAATAAATGTAATTATACACTATATTTTATCTACAATGTATTGTCTGGATACAAAGTCGAGATAGTGGAAAAGGTTTTCCCGTCGATTAATAGTTCCCACCCATCGCAT
>JAQFZE010001745.1:0-16731 GCA_034695245.1 Dicyrtomina saundersi | reverse complement strand
AGCTAAATCTTGCACCTTAAAGAGAGCGGCAGCGTCAAGCCCTTATCACTAGGTATGACTTCCCAAGTAAGTTAGTAAAGACAATTTCATTCAGCGAACCCGATGAGTGCACTTCAATAGTGTATCTCGGTGGTAAGCTGTAACAGTAAATTGTACCGAGTGTGTATAGGCAGATGCCTCAAACACAATACTCTTTACATACATACATACATACATACATACATAGAATTAAACCGTTTAGCTCCAAGCTTGAGCACTCACTCAACGCAAATATGCATAGCACTAATTGCTAACACAAAATTATCTAATTTTATAGTAGTATACACGCTCAGAAAAATATGGGTGAATTTATTACTTTACTGTTAATTTGTAACTAATTTTACTGTTACTCCGAAGCTGTTAACCGCGGTCAACAGGAATTTCAGTTAGAGATTTACCAATAATTCTGTTATATTAGGCTTTACCAAATTCAGCGTTAGATCACCTAACAGCTAATCCTGTTGAATGATTTCATCGGTTAAAAACTAACACCAAAGTTTGATTCGAACCCGCAACCTTCGTCATAGGTACCTGCCAGCCTTAACCACTGGACTGATGTAACACGTTTAGTAATTGACCACTAATTTAGCGTACATATACAGTGACATAAATGCTTTAACAGGTTTACTGTAGATTTCAACAGATTTGGTGTTAGGTTTTGTAACTCCAGCGCTATTACACTTGACTAACAATTTCCCCACTCTCAAATATTTTCAAATTTACTACCAAACCTTTTAAAGTTAACGTCTAAACCTGTTAGCACCATCGTACAAGATTCTAGTTAAGATCTTTTCTAAGCGTGTAATGAATCACTAATTGGTAGTTTACAACATTCCACAAGCACATACTGTTTAAATCTTATTAGGAGAAAAGCAAGCAGCTGTAATACAAGGATGAGGTCGCTCAAATTTTTGACAGTGACGTACAATCAGTAGGATAGACATCCAGGCATCCTCCGAAAAATGTGCCTCGAAAATCATACAGAGAAAATTTTCTCTTCCACTCTGCCGTGTAGAGCAGTTCCCGTATATACACGGAAGCAAAGAGCATCGAACCCTTTCCCCACCACGTTACCACAGAGACTATGCCTCTGCCCGCAAACTCTTTTAGCAAATGAGCTCTCACATTCCTAGAAATCAAAAGACAATCACGCAGCGTAGCATGCAAGAAACAAAGAGTTTGTCAGCTTTACATAAACCCCTCACAACTCTTTTGTAGCAGTATGTTCTTGAATGAGACATATGCAAGCAAATCAAACGATTACGGGCAGCGATAGCATAAAGGTGATATTTGTGTAGCACCACTCTGTCGCAAAGAACGCACAAGCTGATAGCCCCACTTTTGGGTGGTGCATACTAATTTGGGTCAGACCAATAGTAGATAGGGCCATGGAAGAGACTTCACCAGATTCTTAACCCGACCCGATGTTAAGGATACCTCTTAATTATCACCACCCGCCGAACCTGATTTGCCCTTAGTCTAAAAAACAAGCACACCCACGTTAAATTGAAGCCTGAACCGAAGGGCGGACAGGAACCTTTCAGAATCTACATTCGTTTCTTGGTGCAAGATTTGAAAGGACTGTCTATGCTTAGTAATTAGCCTGCAGCATACTGGCCACCATGACGCCGTAACCACCACACGATTACGATCTCTAAAAAGGACTAGCATCCGGAATGCTCTTTCCAGATCATTGTCACTTTAATTCAACCCTTCACTTGGGTTTCCATTCCTTTACAACATAAAGTGCCTAAAATAACAACTTCTTTTTCCCAACATACCCCCAGAAAATGTACTCACAAGCAGCACAAGCTCAATTAAACACCGCCAGATTTTCAATATTATTGCGAATCCGCCCGTGCATCAAGTAGATTTCATTAAACCTGCAACACCCAGTTCCCTTAGAATCGAAAACCTTATTCACCTTCGCTACAATCTCTCTATTGAAGTTAGCAAACATGTCCCTCGTTATACTCTGATCGTTAGGCATAACATCTAAACCAATAAGAACTGAAATCGTAAACCCATCTATCAATTAAGACAAATGAAGACTATTTGCCAACACATTCTTAACAGGTAGCCCAACAGTTGCATTTTGTCTATCACGCACAGCCATATCTCTTTCTCTAAAGAGTATCTTACGAGCTACCACCACAGCAGAGCCCAAACACCCAGTTGGATCAGCTGTGGCACTGCTATCAGCCGATCTCCCACCACTGGCCTGCTGAGCTACCTCTGTTGTTTCTATTCATCTGCTCCCACTTTATTTTATTCTGATGGGCTTTCCTTAACTGAGCCGGGGTCGCAACTATAGGAGCGACAGCTATCATACCAGCAGATGAGCAAACAGCTAATGATAGATTCCTAGCAACTGACACCTACTCCCCCCCCCTCCCCCCGAAGGGGGGATGCCGCGTTGCTCCTAATCCGCCTGCCAATCTCATACTTTTTACAAGCGTTAAGCTCCGTTCGTGACTGTTCGTACAAAGACCTCGAGTGACCTTATATGTGAATGTTATATGACTTTGTAGAGAATTTTTAAGCGTTTATGTTCCATGTCATTTTGTCAGAATCCGTTGAGATTTACGCCTTTGAGCGACGATTTAGTGAAACGAGTTACTCCCTTCCCATATAAACTCTATAGTGTAAGAATGTCACCTGAGGTCAACTCGTTTTCTCCCCTGCCACCAGAGCTGTAGTGCCACTAACAAAAGTGAATGCTTGTACTTATGACTACTATATTGGAAAGTGTGTGCATCAAATTTCAAATTTTTGCATTCACGCATTCATCAGATGTCAGGGTTTGAATCAAGGAAACCGTGGACTGGTCCTATTTCATTAAGACACCTGTTTTTCGGATTTTAATTTATTGCGTCCGAACCAAGTGACCCCTGGAGGTCAACCAAAGTTTTTATATACGTGCTAGTCAAGTGCTATCTAAAAATAATTATCTCGCCCTCGTTAAACCGCGAAAGAGGAAGTTAGACTGAAAAAAAGGGGTGGTCTTATTTCATTGAGACAGTGTACATAATACATTTTAATATATAGAACTTTACTAAAAATTCAGGAAAACAACGTTACTTTAAAGCTCATCTTGTAAGTACTTAATAAAATTTTACACCATATTAAACAGTTTTTTAAGAGCTTCAACGTAGCCATAAAAAAGTGATACTTATAATTTTTTTGAATGTGTTATCTTTAGTGTGAAAGTTGTGTAGACTCTGATAATGTAAGTGAATTACTTACGTACGCGTGAACTATTACCTATTACAAGGTAACTACAAAATCAATTATTTAAAAGTGATGTTTTTCTTGTGCAGATTTAAACCGTTTATAATATTTGGGTATTCAGTTATTACTAAATATCTGTTTTTTAATTTATTTTACAGTTGCAAAGTCATATTACATATTATTTAAACGTTAAATTTATATTTTCGTGTAAAGTTCTTAGTGGCAACAGGTAACTAATAACTTTAAAATTTTAAATTGTTAATCTTTATGTGTCAAATTGTACAGGCGAAAATATGCGCATAATGATTAAATAGAATCTATTTTTAATTGCTGGTATAAATCTAGTTGTGTTACCGATGGAAGAATGGCTTGTCGCCAAATTGGTTTCAATAACACGTTAATAAAGTTCAAATCAAATCAAGACGCAACTAATGCTAAATTTTCTGTCTGTGTTATTTTTTAAAAGCCAATAAGCACCAAGGAGTGCAGACGAAGTCCCAATCACCATTCAGTGGTGCAATAAGCCACTCCCCAAATTCCATTTGCCTAATGCAAAAGTAGTCGGCCAAAAATTCTAGCCGGAGATGCGCCTTCTCCTATACTCGTATTCCTCTTCTCTGGGTGGACACAGGCTCTTTGGCTGGGGATACTGAAAACTCCCCGGAGACTAAGCTACTGCGATCTACTTACGTAGGCCTTAAACATTAAATCCATGCCTCCATCGCTGGAGCTTAAAACAGTATATCACAGAGGGCGATAGTAATACATAAGACTTTGCTATCACTTTTCGAATCAGTTTGAAACCCTGAAATCCAAATATTTAAGTTGGTACGTGTTTATTCTATAAAAAAAATTGCAAGTAATCCTAGCTACACTACAAAACAACGAAACGCAAAAATAACTTGACAAGGGAAACCCCTTGGGGAAACTGAGAGACTCCCTTATGTTCCCTTGAAGGCTAAAAATAACCTCCCTTATGTTCCCTCGAAGGCCAAAAATAACATACCTTATGTTCCCTTAAAGGCCAAAAATAACCTCCATTATGTTCCCTTGAAGGCCAAAAATAACCTCCCTTATGTTCCCTTGAAGGCCAAAAATAACCCTCTTTTCTAACATCTCTTAGCCCCACCAGCAATTAATAATAATCGTAACACTATCAAAAACCTTTATTTAACCACAATGTATTAATGAGTCGAACCAGGAGTTTTGAATTCATCCGTTATTATCTATTCGCCATAATTATGAATTCAAGACTCCTGGTTTACTCATTAATACATTGTGGTTAAATAAAGTTTTTTTGATAGTGTTACGATTATTATTAATTGCTGGTGGGGCTAAGAGATGTTAGAAAAGAGGGTTATTTTTGGCCTTCAAGGCAATATAAGGGAGGTTATTTTTGGCCTTCAAGGGAACAAAAGGGAGGTTATTTTTGGCCTTCAAGGGAACATAAGGGAGGTTATTTTTGGCCTTCAAGGGAACATAAGGGAGGTTATTTTTGGCCTTCAAGGGAACATAAAGGAGGTTATTTTTGGCGCTTAAGGGAACATAAGGGAGGTTATTTTTGGCCTTCAAGGGAACATAAGGGAGTCTTTCAGTTTCCCCAAGGAATTTCTCTTGGCAAGTTATTTATCATTTTATTAACAACTGTTTGTTCTTTATTCTTTAACTGTGTTTTTTCATAACTGTTACATATTTGAAAAATACCGCTTAAGAAAGGGGTCATGCCAGGTTTTTCTTGGTTTAACGCCATCTAGCGGATTTTTCAGGAACTCAAATTAAAACTTCGTAATTTAAAAGATGCAGTCAATATGAGACATCTCAAAATATTGTTTTAAAAAAACGATACAACGTTTACTTAGTTTTTCCTTATAAAATGGAAGGCATAAATAAATTTGTTGTGTGACTTTTAAGATACCTCTTGGTGATACTGAAGAATATCGAAAAAATACAAAAACAAACGTCAAATGGATAATTAAAGGAATACATTTTCCTCTAAAATAAAGGATAGAAATAGATGTGAAATTTGTGATTTGGCTTTTAAAAAATTTCTGAGTATAAAATCATCTTTTAAAAAATCATAAAATATGATTTTATAATGGAGATTATATCGGTGTTAAGGTTTTTTAAATAATAAATCACTGACGAATACTGACAAGATACAAGTTTAATGCGTTTTGACTTAATGTCTCGTTTTTAACAGTTTTTTGACAATTTAATTAAATTGTATTGCTTATATGAAGAAGCCAACAACAATAGCATCAACACGTTTCGTCAATTTACAGAAGATTATGCAAAAGTGTGTTAACAAAATAAAGAATTCGGAGTCAACTTGTTTTGACATGTTGGTTAGTATTCAAATGTTTTTTTTACAAAGTAGCAAAGAAGGATTATTTGTATACTGACATTTTGAGGACTCGCATTTTTACGTAATTTGATAAAATACAGAATTTGGAGTCAACGTGTTATACCATGAATAATCATATTTCTATAGAATTAATAGATGTAAGGCGCAACATAGGGTGGTGTCGTTACCAGGGATTTACTTTACAAAGGTTTGGGTTTGTGAATAAAGCTTTATTGTAAAATAAAATTAAAATAATATATAACTCCTGGTGAATAATCAGTAATTTCTATCACAAAAACATTTTTTTTTAATTTTAAATACTTCTTATTTTTTAGTGTAATATTAATTGCCAAAAAACAATATAACGACCGTTTATAGGAATATTGCTAATATCCATAGTAAAAGTAGTGTTCAAATGCTAGTTAATTTATACTTCAGATACCTGTTAACAACCCATATCCTTCATTTAATTTTCTGAGTTTAGGCTGACAAGCAACTATTTTTTACCTAGAAGAAATATAAATTTAGAAATATTATACGTCTTGGCATTAGTTTTTTCTAATAATCTTGCTTCTAGCATCCTAAATGTCTTGTTTATTTGTATTATTTTTAAATAAATTTTACTGTTTGAATAAATCTGTAAAAAATGAATCTTTTGATGCAATTTCATTCATCAAACCTGCTTCTTGTTCTTGTTTATTACGTTCTATTATTTCAATAATTCGATAATTTTTTTTCTTAAGTTATCTTTTACTTTTGGTTATTTGTGTATATATTTTGAGATTTAAAACACTTTCCTTGAATAATATTTTGTAAATTAAAGTACGGTTTGTTTTTACTGCTGTACCATTAGTTTTACATTTTTTATTAAAAACATTTGTTTCTGCGCGCATAACTTCAATTACATTACTTAGGTAATTTAAATTAGCCTCAGCCACACCCATTAATTTAGACGTCTCATAAGTTAATTTTTGAATTTTACACATAATTCTCAAACATAAAAAACCACTAGCATTCGTCTCAATTTTTTGTAATTTATATGTAGAATAAACAATATCAGATTTTAAATATTAAGCTAGTTCTGCAGGAGAAACATGTCGAAACGAATCAAAATTATGTTTTTTATTGTTTTTATATATTAAAGTATAATAAGTTCTTGGATTATTATTTCTATCAAGATTTATTGTGACAAGTTCTATATTTTCTATATTTAGACTATTTGGTGGATTGTCTGTTATAAATACTCCTCTGAAAACATGGTTCATTACATATTTGCCGAAAATATTTATTCATTTCTATATGTGTTAACGCCTTTAAGGATAGTCTTTTTTGTTTTACATTTCAGTATTGTCTTTTTAATTCAGCTAGATTTTTAACTTGCGATTTGTTATTATTAACTTCACTTACAACTTGACTTACTCAACCAGCAGCAGCTTCCACACCACCTACAATATCAACTGCTTTAGTAATCATTGGAATTAAAGCTAAAAGAGGCAACGCACTTTGTGATCTAGTATGTTTAGATAAATCCATAATAATGATATTACATTAAATGGTTGATAATTTTAAATTTAAATTACTATTTTTAATTTAATTTATTTGTGCTAAAGCAAGCTTAATTAAATAGCCATTTTCTGCATTGAATTTTTCTTTATTCAGATATAACGTTACGTCTTTTTTATTTGTGAACGCATTACTTATAGCCGTATATTGACTTTCAGTTAGAAAAATATTATTATTTATATAAAAGAAAAAATAATTACGTATTTAAATATTGAAGTTGCATTTTTCTACCACCTTTTGTAGTCTTAAACATTATTTGCTCTCTAATTAAATTAACATATGCAGTTGTATTTGCTGGTACAATTTTACTAAACTTAAAATCAATTTTAAAACTTATTGTATTCCAACTAATTCGATCTTCCTGAAAGGATGTATCTAAACAATACAGAGAATAAGCTGTTTGAAATCGTAATGGAGCTATTTCTGGTTCTGAATGAGTAAATAACCGTCTAAATTTTGCATATTTAACAAAATTATCTATACAACTTAATCCTTGCATACCTCCATTCAAATTAATTCCTACATATTCTACATTATTTAAAGATATACATCTATTCAGAACATTACAGTGATCAAATACAGAAATATTAGATTTTTGATTATCGAAATAATTAGTATAAAATCCAAAAACAAAACGTAAAACATTTTCAGGTACTAAAATAGTAGTTAAATTACGATCTAAAGTCATTGCCGGTATAACAGGAAATTTTTCTACTTGTTTAATCATAAATTTAAAAGTTATTTTGGGTTAGGATGCTAGATAACTTGATATTAAAGCAGACAGTTCTGTAATTAGGTAAATATAAGGTATGCTCTAATTTAAGGAAGTAATATTAATTTTATCATCGAGAACAACATCAATACTACTAGATTGCGTTCCTGATTTAAGTATAGCATTCCAAATAATTACTCTATTTATTTAAACAGAAACTATTAATCCTGATACTGCTTTACTATAAAATCCAATGATATGTAAATATCGAGTTATGAATCAAGCTTTTCCTTTGTTGTCAGCGTCATTACTTTTAAATAATAAATCATTTATATAAGCAATACATGGGTTTTTATCAGTTGTTGCTGAATATCCTTTATTATCAAGAGAACCATTGAGTATGAGCATAATTTGAACTAAAATCTTTCTTGTTTTAATAATCCTTGAATTAAATTAGTATTTCTTACGTTAGTGTATTTTTCCACAGTTGTATCATCAAATCTTACCTGAACCTTATTAAAAAGAAACAGGTTCGTTATTAGCTAATGTAATTAACTCCGTTTCTTCAAATATTGTACCATCTGCTTGTCTTACTAAATAAACCTTAATATTGAATTTACCATTCTCCTATAACATATAATTATCCACATTATCAATTTGAATTTCTATTTAAGCTGATTTGTTTAAATGAGAAGTTTCTTGAGGAAAATAATACTTAAATCTACAAACAATTTTGCATTGTAACTTAAAATTGGTGTCTTAAGAACATGATATTTTTCAATTACTTCTTGCGCATTCATTTATTAGAAGAAAAAAATGTAATTATTTTTAATTTCGTAATATTCATTTAACTGCTTTGATCTTTCTTCGCACGGTAGTAGATTCTTTGATGAGTTAGGATGCATCATAATTGATGCATCTAAAGAGCTTTGATGATTATGGCTTTTGCTTTTATCATATTTTATATATTACCTTGTATACTCTTGAATAGAGATATGAAATGTATCAATTTATATATACTCATAATTTTTTTGTGCGTGATCATTATGTTTGTATTTAGAAATAATTTTCCCCTTGGCTTAGGCTAAGGTGGTATCATATATTATCTGTTTATCAAAAACTTTGTAACCTCATTTAATCTGATTTGTGTGTGGGTCATGGCCCGTATATGCAATAAATCTATACTACTACTACTACATATTTTATATATTTCGTATTTGCATTCATTTATAAATACTTTAAAGATAAAGGAATGGTTATTTCATCACCTCTTAAATTATTAACATTGAGTTCTTTATCAGTCAACTATATCTTTATTAATTATTGGATTCCTGTTCTGCAGAATAATATCATGCTTGTCTGGCTTCATCTATAATTTTTGAACCTGGTGGTACTTTTGGCGTAAATAAATAAATACACCTGGATAATATACCATTTATAGCACATCCATAGACTGAATCACAATGCCAAAGTACTGAGTTAACAGGGTTAATATTAACAATTGTATCTGAAAAATATCTACCTGAAGTTAGTTGTTAAAGTGTAAATCCTAAAGTTTTACTAATTGAATAACTTATATTAAAATCTACAACACAACCTGAAAGAATTTTTACTACACATTGTTTATGAAGTATCTGGTTTGATTTTTATAACCCTATTTAAAAAATTGTCTTTTTCTTCTTTTGTTATAGAATTATTGATAACATCTAAGCGCATTTTTTATTATTTTTGATTAGCAATACTATTAATTTCATAACTTCCGGTTTCTAAAGTAATATCTCAGAAAACACAATTATCTATTTCATATTTAAAATTATTACTTATCATCTATATGAGGTATTAAATAGTATGCCGATATTTTTTTAGGGCTATTTAAGCTCCATACTTAATAAATAGTGGGTTCTCAAAATAAACCATAATATTGTTTATTTTGTATGTAAAAGTGTATCTGTTTCACTTTTATTATTTAATGTTTTGCTTTCATTATTTAATATTTTGATTTCTTGTACAATATTTTGAAAGACTTTCATAATAATTTTATTGCTTATTTATTATGTAATTTAATTATAATTATCAAATATATATTTGCAATAGCCTTTTCTGAAAAATATGATTTAAATTTATCCAGTATTTCAGTTGCTAATTGTATAAAAATTTTATCAATATTTGTATGGCCTGCATTTATATTAGCTAGAGTGGTTTCTAATTTTCCTACACGAATATCTGGATCGTCTATAGTAAATTGAATATCACTATTTTCTAGTCCTTGCACTATTGCTGTTTTAAAAGTTGCTTTATCTAATGCTTAATTGCTAACGGCTTTATATTTTGTCATGGTTGTATACTCATGATGTGCAATATTTTTTAAATGTGTATTTTTAGCAGCGTCATCTTAAATATAAAGAGCTACTTCCATTGTAGCTGTATAAGCTTTGGTTTCTACTGTATCAGGTATATTTTTTGAAGCTTTTATTATAGGTGCATACTTTTTTTCTGGTTCTAATGTAAAAGCATCATCACTTGCTTTCTCAATAATAAATGGATCTCTTAATTTTTTATTATTTTTATTTTCTTTTTTCACTAGTCTTATTTGGCATTTAATTTGTTCTTCGTTACCTATTTATATGTTAATTTTATTACTTTATTATTTTATTCTTAGTTACATGTATTTTAATACGTTGTTTGATTAAATTAGTTTTTAGTTCCTGTTTTCTTCATTCGTAATTTTTTATTTGTTAAAATTATTAGAATATCCTTGCCATTTTACTAAAGATCTTATAATATTTGTATCCATTGTTTTCTTTGTTTCTTTAATATATATATTGAAGATGTTCTTTTCTGTTTTATGGTGTTATTTAATTTGGATAATAAACCTTTTTAATTTCTTTGTTATGATACTTCATATTAATATAGTCAACAAGTTTATAAGTTTCTGGATTTGTTAGTAAAACTTTACTAATATAAAGTATTTTTTCTGTTAATTGTGGTTTATAGTTTCTATCAAACTTAGTTAGAAATAAATTTGTTCCTGCTCTTCAACTAATTTTTAAATCGTTATTATTTGTATTATTTGTTTGATTGAACTTTTCTTATCTAAATTTTGAACCACAACAATTTAAATATACAAGTAATTCGTTTTCTGTTTTAATTGCTTGAAATGATGTCATTTTAATGATTGTATGTCTGGAATTTTTATTATTTGTAATAGGATCTTGTAATACATAGACACATTTAATTGGTTTCTTGTTTAGTCATAAATTGATACATCTTTTGTTGAAATGTTCTTACAAATCTTTCAACAATCATTGCTTTTGTTTTATTTTCTGTTGTATACCAGGTAATTTTAAATTTGTTTTAAAGATTTATTGTCTTTTTACAAGTGTATTTAGTTTCTTTATCAGAATGATAATTTCAGGATTTCGTTTTTGTTTAAGTACAATTTTTTCCTTGATATAATTTAGGTTTAATTACGCTTTTTGTTACAACACGATTTATGTTTTCACTAAATGTAGGATTTTCTATTTCATCTATGTCTTTTAGTAATTTTTTATGTGCTTTATGTCAATTAACTATATCTTTGTAAATGTTATATAATAAATCATGGTGCATTGCTGCTCTATCAATTCTATCGACAGGCTTATCTCCTTTTGCTATTCTTACTTAATATATAGTTCCTGGTCCTAAATAATTACTACCTAGATATGGTACTTTGCCAAAGTATTTACCAATTTTATTAACTATATCACCACAGTTTTTAGTACTTTTGATAAAATAACACATTTTAGGATTGCAAACCTCACATTTTGTTTCTATCAAATTTCTGTTAATTGTAGTAATAACATGTTTAAATTTTTTATTAAAAGTTTTCAACTTACAATTTATACCAATTATATAACTCATTTAATAAAATACGATTTTTATATTTGATTCTCTATGCCTTTTCATTTTATAAATTCTTACTGTACGACCAAATTCACACGTTTTTGGCATTGTTTCGTTTTCTTCAGTACACATTTTACATTCGGCTTTCATACCATTTTTATTTTTTGGATTTTTTCTTAATTTGTTTGGTTTTCTTCTTTGCAAATTTTGCATTTCTTATTTGCGCAGTTCATTTTATAATAAATTAAATTATATTTAAAAATTCAAAGGTTATATTTTTATTTTCTGTAGAAGGTTAGTGATTTAACGTTAAATTTTGTACACAATTATTTTAAATAATTACTAGGACAGTAAACATTGCCTAAATTATGTCTGTATGGCTTTTCGGAAGCATTAGAAGTAAAGTCAATATTAATAAAGACAATTCTCTTTCCAACTTTTTTTTACAAAAATCAATAAATTCATCTTAATTCATATTAGTTGCTATTCTGTTTTTATGAAAGTTTTAAATAACAGTTCTAGGTAAACGAAATAAAATTAAAAAATTACAATTCATTCGTATTAATATTCTGTCTAATTCAAAATCGGATTGACTAACATATTATAAACTAATATTATTATGTCTACCTCTTGTAAAATAACTTTTCATTATATTTTCGTTCTTTCGATTCATTACACCATTTAAAATTATAATGCTTTTTAATTTGAATCAATATCTTTCGGGTCAGATATCACATCTTCCTTGTTATAAGTTGATATACTTATTTTATTTTGTTCTTAAAATTTTAACCCATTTTCGTCTTTTTCTATTAATTTTAATTCACAAACGACATTTTTTATATTTGATTTTTATTTTCAAATTACGCAACCACATGTGCCTTTGATAGAATATTTTTAAATACATTAATTAATATTTAATATGTATTTTGTTGGAGACTATTACCCACTAAAATTAGATTATTATAGTTCAATATTCGTTTTTGTAATAGAAATTTAATACCTATGCAGCTATTTTACAAATATTTTCACCAATTACTAAAGACCTAAAAATATAAGGAAACAAATAATTATGTTTAAATTTTAAAATCTTATTCCAAACAAATTCTGTTTCAGCAGTCAATTTTTTGGATCTATATTTTTGATTAAAAGCGTGTTTTTACGTGATTCAGGCTTTAAAAATTAATTTTCCAAGATTTTTTATACATTTGTTTTTAATGTTATCCTCAGAAACATGTTGATCTTTGTTTTTATAAGGTGTTTTAAAATTATCACAATATTATTACTAACTATAAAGAGCTGCAACTCTATTAACATAATGATTGTCTACACGTAATAAATAAAGCTGATTTTCTGCTTTAGGTTTTTTAATAGCACATTTGAATGCACTATCAATTAAAAAAATAAAATCGATTTTAACATTTAATTTATTTTTAATTGGTGCAAATAATTCTTAAGTCATTCCTCCTTCTGGTACTTCTAATTCTACGTTATTTATTAAATTATTTACGATTTTGTCTTGCGATCTTGGTTTATACAAATTGTTTTAATATTTCTATCGTTTATACCATCCAACCTAAACTTTTTAGCATGCATAAACTTGTTTAAATTTAAATATGTTAATCATACAACTACTTCTCTTATATTACATAAATCATATTTGTTATAAATTTTACTAACACGTTTTTTTTATATCTTTGTTTGAATATATTATGTTTTTACGTCCGTCTTCTTAAATATTATCAACAATTAATACTTGAAGATCTAAACGTTTTGCTGTAATATCTTTATATTTAGCAATTTTACTCATAGCTTTAACTAATGATTTATCTGTAGGAATTCCTTTTTTAGTGTAAAACTTTAATATTTATGGAGCTAAATGCCATCACTAAAAGTACTTAAAATACAAATATGAATTTTGACACTTTTTAAAAATCTGTTTTTATAATTTTTCAATATAGATTTTAAAACGTCTCCTGTTTCGGTTTGTTTTAGTTTCAAATTATAAGTATCTTGATGAAAATATAGATTTTTTATTTCAGTTTTTTGACGTTAATTTATTTTACTACATTCAAAATCATGATTAATTATTATTTCTTCCTAAAGTTCCTTAACTATTTCTACTTTTTCAATTTTATAATTCTTTTTAGCTCTTTATCTAGTTTGTTTTATTTTCTGGTTTTCTAATAAAATTCTTTTTTAATTTTCTTGATGTTTTTTATTTTTTCATGCATGCGTTTTCTAGCTGGTTCTGCAAATTTTAAAATTGTCAAATTACAAATTTCACATCTATTTATAAAGTTCATTTTATAGGAAATAAATTTATGAGTAAAAACTTAAATGTTATGTATTTGATCTCCGTAGAATTATATAAGCTTTAACTTGTGTGCACTTTCTGTTCATAAAGTACCACCACGTGAATTTTATTTATGCACTCTTTATCAAACAGTGTAAAAAATACTCAAACTGTAAGAATCCAAAAATGATCACTTGCTTAAAACACTAAAACCCAAAAAAAAGCGGTACCGCCTGAGGCGTCCGGCACGACGAACCTAACGTCCAATATCACCTTATTTACTCCACGTAGAGGTCAAAGCAAAAATTATGAAATCAAAAGTTTAGCTTTAAAGGAACATTTCATTTCAAAAAATTGTTATATCTCCAGCATATACCCAACGCAAACGCCATCCCGGCACCAAGAAAAATAAAATCACCGACAATTAAAATTTAAAATTAGTAATGTAATACTTCATCTGGATAACAAAGGGACTACATTGTGCTGGAAAATATATGACAAAGATGAAATAACAGAACATAAAATTTAAGCCCAGCAAACCATGTCTCCTCCAATTTAGTCAATATTAAGAAGTTCTTTCTAGTTATCCTGCCCACCATAACTACTACAACCTGATCCCTAAGTAGGAAGCCAACGGACCCGCACAAAGATCCAAGAAAGCAATCACTTTCATTAATATGAAAAGCATAATAGAAGATATAGATTATATTGTCTTACAAATTTTACTTTAAGTTATGATTAATATAATAATTTACTTACCAAATTAAAACTATTATTATTTACAGCTACAATATTATGTCATCAGAAACCAAATTCTAGTATAGTATTCTAACTGCAATCTGCCACATTTTTACAGACAGAATTCCTCAGTAATGTATAAAAATCAGTATAATTATAATTACAAATTATCCAGTTCAATATGAGTCAGCCTAAAGGAAACCTATTATATAATAAAAAAACTACTGCTCACACTGAAGACTAAGCGGGTTACAGGAAATAAATAAATACGTTTAGAGACCTAATAAACAACTTATTCTGATCTAGGATCAAAACATTCTCTGACAATCAACCAGCTTACAGAAAATACAGCAGTTGTACTGTTTATATTTTTGCATTTTACATATACATACAAAAACAGCTTGCAAACCAATTTTGTTTGTTGACTTAAGTAAAGCCTTTAGTTTCATCAAAAGAGAGAAATCTTGGACAAGACTAAGATGGGCTTGACTTAGTGACAACTACATTGGGAAAATCAGAGGTTTATATGACCAACCTGAAACCAAAGTGAAATGTGAAGGATGATAAACGGAACTTATTAAGGTCATGGGAGAAGTCTTGCAAGAGAAAACGCCATCCCCAACATTCTTCACTATTTTATCGATAGAATCACAAAGATACTCCGTGACAGCGGCATCTTGAGAATGCAGATGTACAAAGTTGAACTAGTAATCCTCCTAGACGATGATAAAATCATCCTCCTTGCATTAAACCAACTGTATCAGCAGAAACATATCAATGTGCCAAGTCAACTTTTAAAAGGTTGTAATATTTCAATAAAAAACATTACTTAAAAACATTAGCATAATTACTACTGTCATATTTGTTTATATTGGAACTGGGGGGACCGACCTTACAACGTTGTTCAAATATAGTTATTAAGATTTAATAAAAAAATCAGTTATTGCAGTTTGTCTCTTTAATTAGGATGAAATTTGTCCAGCTGAAAGCATATTTTGGAATGTTGAAAACAATTGCGTATTGTGTTTGTAGTGGCTGATTTTAATAATCTGTTTATGTTAAGTCTTCAAATTTTGTAATATTTAAAAGTTTTGTTCAGTCTAACGTGTTTTTTTCGCTTAGTCAACATTGTCGATTGCATACTCAGTAAGAAGTAAAGTCTGAATAAGCAGTATATTATAAGAAATACCAAAAAGAAAAAAAACTGAGATCTATAAATAGACGACCTACTTTCTTAAATGAAAGAGAACGCAAATGTTAAGAATATTGCAGTATTGTGGTGAAGTACACGGTAAAACATAAAGTAGTGCCCAAGAGAGAGTAAGTACATATTTATTTACAACTCGGCTACGTTTATTACAATTTCCCTTATAAATGACCTAGCAAGGTAGAAAATGAAAGAAAAATATGTAGAAAACAGTCCCTTAAATCCGAATATCCATTATATCGGTTCCCTTAAATCCGGATAATTTTAACATTCGAAGCATACCTGGCCAACTAAATATTTTAAATTCGTACCTTTCAGCCGTTTTCCCTTAAATCAAGGTTCCTTATAGACGGAACACTTATAGAACACTTGGTCCTTGGTTCAATTACTGAGAGTACTAAGTTAATCATTTAGATAAGTCTGCAAAAGCCATTGTTGAAGTAATTTAGAGCGTTACATAGTTTACAATATACATTACAGTGTACTTAACAGAGTTTAGCAATACTAATAATTACTGTAGTCTGGTTAGTCTTTTTGGTTTTTACCTAGTTTTTTTGAAAAAATTAGTGTATAAAATAAGACTAAATTTTAGTCCGTTTGTTAATTTAAATATTCTTGATACTGTGCCACGGCCTAGAAAGCTGGAAATCACAACTATTAAAATGCTGGTTCCATTCTGTAAGCCTAGATTGCTAGCTGTAGTATACAAGTCGCCTGATGTT
>JAQFZE010001744.1:0-16737 GCA_034695245.1 Dicyrtomina saundersi | reverse complement strand
TCTGTACACACACACTATTTGTCTGTAAGTCTCTCTCAACAGAGAGACATGTTAAATGTTTTCACCCTCTCTCTCTCACACACACACACATTTGATCTTGCCATATTTTGCTTATCAGCTGACACCCTCAAACAATTCCTCTCTTCTGGATCTCATCATCAACCTCCCAGATCTCATTGTTAGTTCCTATACAGCTCTACTCCACTTGGATAACATAATACGGAAGATAAAGGAAGAGAAGACTGAGACTGAGGATGAGAATGAACTTTTGGTCCTTCCCTTTGGCTTGCAATGTGCTCTGGAACGAACTTGGAAGACTTTTGGAACTTGCTTCATTCTTTTTTCTACGTTAAATTATTATATGGTTTGGTTTTGGCTTCGCACTCACAATTATTTCTCTATTCTCCACAGATCCGCCGCCGCATCCTCATCATATCCTCATCTGTGCAGATATCCTGAGGCTTGAATAAAATATGAATTTCAAAGATAAACTTCCAACCCAGTAGTATATTATATAGTACCATAGGATCAGGATCCCAGGACCAACCCAGGCAATGCCATACCATACCATCCAGTCTAAAAATCTACAGAGCCAAACTCTATATTTTCCATTATATATAAGTTTCCATGTCTTTTTCAATCCTCTCATGTAAATTCTCCAGCTTAGTATTGGTATTAATAGTACGCACATCAATTCCTATGTGAATGCCTATATGTGAAGGTAATGAGTGGGAGCAAGTCTCAGAGTCTGTCTACACAGATAAGTCTAGTGATTAGAACAAGGGAATATGGAAAATGGAGACCGAAGCCGAAACCGAAACTAGCCAAGACTACTACTGACTATGGGATGGGGAACGGGAAGTGAAAAGCATAACGGAACTTTCATCTCCCTCCCTTTCTCCTTTACAAATTCAACTTTTAGTCCCTTTCTCATCGTCACACACACACACAGGGAGACACAGAGTGAGTGAGAGACTCTCAAAAGAGACGACGAAGACCGTCAGGAAGGAGACTCCCCAAAAACCTTATCAAAAGGTTCTCTAAATTACTCACATTCCAGTTCCGACTTAACCCAATAACGTCATTAATGACTCCAAGGGTTTGACTTGAAAAGTTAACTTTAAATCCCGACCATAATAAATAATTATATATCCGTGTGTATACTACATACAGAGAGACGACTCGGCTCCATGCATAATTCCATTCACACACACACACACACAATCACTTTTTCCTCTTTCCTCTAAATATTCTAAAACGTCCTTTTCATCTAGATCCACACGACACACACAAATTTCAACATCTTTTTTTTTCAAGGTTTTTTCTTTTTTTTTAAAGGATACTCAAAAAAAATATATTAACATTTAAATCTTGGATTTCCATAATTTAGCCATCTAAAACGAAGAAAAAATGTAAAATATTCACCACAAAAAAACTACGACCATACAATAATCCCTAAATACTTGAGGGGTGGTTGAGTTGAAAAATACATGGAGACATATTATAGACTACATTACATTTTATATACCTATATACATTTTATCCTTCAGAGAATCTTACAGTGATATAATATAGCCATACACCACACGATTAACTTCACTTAAAACTAAAGGACGAAAGACTCTCGATGAGTATCTCCTTTATAGTTCTTCCCGGGACATTTTCATCAAGGTTAATAGTGACTCCATGTGCAAATCTAAAAAATGTGTAATGTCTGGAAAGTGTTACGAAAAAAAAATGTATTCTATTTTCATTACAACTCTCTCTCTCTCTCTCTCCCTGTCTCTCTACAATAATGCAATGGAATGAAAACGATTTTCCTTTTTCTAGAATAGAACCAAACTTTAGACACGCTTTTTCTAATTTCCTCTCCCTTCCCTTTCATGCTGGAGAAACTATAGTGAAAAAGTTTTACTTTGAAGAACATTAATCTGGATTTGAGGGAATTAGTGAAGGTGACATTGGACCGAAGAGAGGGGCGGGCGGGCGGGAGCGGAAGAGAGGAACGAAAGGATATTATATAGATTTATCCGAATCTCAAGAAAGAACAGAGAGACTATACCATACCATAGCCATAACTACATTTTACAAAAAATATGTCATATACATATTATACATAGCCATGTCTACATAAGTACATTTCACTTCACTACTCTCCCCATGATGTCGTCGTCGCTTTCACTTTTTCTTCTTTTTTTTTTTGCATTCACATTCAATTACGACGCCGCGAGGACCATGCCCACATATTTCCAGATGTCGATGTCATCCCATGAAAATGAATTTGGGTGCAGAAACAAAAAAAAAAAAGAATACAAGAGAATGGAATCCGAAACGGAAAGAGACGACGATCAGGGATACTACTGGGGTACTGAACTTGAGTGAGGGAAGTTCGAAGTGAAAACACAACACAATAAAATAAAATAAACACAAGAAAGAATAGTAAATAATTTGACAAGTACAAATACAAAGTACAATGCACGAGTTGGCCGGAGACGAGTCCTTAGTACAAAAGTATATAGGTACATAGAACAGTTAAACAAGAAGAAGAAAAAAAAGTGCCTAGGTACATTGAAGGAAGTAAACCTTCAGTTGCAGTACAGTAAAACAAGTGTAGACTAAAAAATGTATAGGAGAGGAAAAAAGCGGATCAACCAAACTGCGTTCTTCTAACTGTTCTAATGCAAAAAGGGAAGCTCTTTTGTAGTGAAAATCTATACAGTATATAGATACACCACTCCTACCACTATTACTACACCCACTCAGAATTTATTATACCCTACCCACTAACTACATAATATGTATATTCCTTTTGGGTATACATATATAGGAGGTACCTTACTTGAGAGACTTACGAGACTCCTGGCCAGTGCCCGGGAAAAGGCAAAGGCAAAGGCCTCACAAACACTCTCGATCTCGATTTCGACTGACTGACTGACTGGGACTGGGAAAATGGGAAAAATGGGAAGGCAATATAGTAATGTTAATAGTTTTCCATGGCAACTCCTGCCTGCCTCCCTGCTATGTCATGCATGTCATGCTCTCCTTGTGTTTCATATCTGTGGGCTATTGCATCACCATCATCACTATCATCATGATTGCCCCTCGTCTACACGTCACACCTCTGCCTTCCCCATCCTCCCCTTTCCCCTCAAATCTCTCCATCCCATATCCCATATCACATCACATCACTATATAGGCTGTCAGAGAGCGGACCGGTATCGGTGCGGTGGTGGTGTCAAGAATTTGAATTCTCACCACGATGCTCCAAATAGTCTCACAACAAATCACTTCAACAGATTCTTCTTTAAGTCCCTATCTATATATATAAAAGTATTTCCCATAGGAATCCAAAACCCACCGCGAAAAAAAACTATCCTAACATCTCATATAGTCCCATCCCACCCAGCCAGTGCAGTCCCATATTATTATATAGCCCTTTTGCCAGTGCCAGTGGCAGTGGCAGTGCGAGACACAGAGCCATGGAAGTGGAAGGTTCCGGACTGGGGAGAAGGAAATACAAGGATGGATAACCATACGAGAGCCCAAAAGAAACATTATTTGGAATTCAGACCTGCTTTCTTTCAAGTGGATCTACTCCAACTTCTAACAGAACCAGAACCCGAACCAGAACCAGAGACCAAGACCAGACCAGACCAGAGCAAAGTCAGTAGTCAGAATGAGTACAATGCCTTTTCCTCACTACATCTCTCTCGCCTCTCACTTATCTACTCCTCAAAGGTCTACGTGAGTGTGTCGACAGATCGTGAGACTGAGAAAGTGGAGGAACATGAAAATGGAAATAATATCAAAATTCAACCTCAGCATTTATTCCAATTCCGGTAAGTAATGCCAAAGCGAACGTATGTAAAAGCGAATATACTCAACTCACGCCTCCACTACCAAACACACTACAAGATACTCCTTATGCTTATAATACTCGCATCGTTAAAGATACTTCCGCTCACAATGATGACGCAATCCATGCCTAACCCCCTGAAGGTAAGACAGCGAAATACATAAAAAATATATATAGAGCCACTCATATACCTGTCTCAATAGAATAATTAGACATTTTATATATAGAAGCATAAACACAGAGAGTATAGTGTAGCCGTAGTTGTTGTCCTGGCCGTTTCAGACGTCGTTTCGTGGAGAAGAAGGTTTGAGAATGGAATGGAATGCTCTTCCATTTACTTATTGCACCATTTTAAATGTAGATTTTAGCAAGATTGCATTGCGTAAGTACTCGGTGTGAGTTAACGACATGCTCTCAAAAGATACGGCAAGTCGTAAGATAACCCAAGCCCTTTTTATCTAGCTCCATTTCCGTGGACATAAGAAAGAAAATTGCCTACACTTACCAACTAAGTAAGAATAAGAATAAGACTGTCTATGCATAATATGCCACCACATCGGCAGCTCCTGCTCCCATTCCTTGAACCCACCATAACATGTAGTAACTACTCACAAAGTTAAGTTACATCCAGACCAAAAGCACAATAGACCAATACAAAGATACTAACCTACATACAGCCATATACATAGTAATACAGTTACAATTTATGCTATATGTTTAATGTATACTGCGACTACGAGGTAGGGATGCAGAAGTGAGTGAAGAAAAAAAAACTAAGCTCAAAGTTTTTGCCTATAGGTATACTCGAAAAAATGTCTTAAATTCTCCATTGCTCGCCTACGGCACTCATTACCTATCACTAACAATAGTATGTAACAGGAACAACTAACAAGTACCGGTACCGGTATATACTATGTTTCTGGCCCATCAAATCCAATTCCAATCTTTCCAACAACGACGACAGTTTAAAAATAGTTATGTGGTGTCGTACAGTGGGGGAAAAAAATAGTCAAAATGTTCCTCGTCTAAAGTATGTAATCTGGGAAGGACAGCTACATCTTTGTTAGGAGCATAAACACATAATTGTAGTTAATATAATTACACCTCCCATCAAGGCTCAAGTATTGTTTAACTACCACTAATCCTACATTTCTACGAGGATTTCGCACTGGAAACGGAAACTCCATTTCACTTTTCTTCACACAAACTATCCACTAGGCATGAGACCTAAGCAGACTACAAGCTCCGCTTTTAATGCGCTTTATTTTATTTTAATGTGGGAGTTAAAAGAGAAACTCTTGAGAACATAGTCGGCAGAACTGTAGAGGTACTGTAGGACATAGCAATAGCCATAGCTGCCATCTACTATACTTTAAGACTAGTGCTAAGAAATTAGTTACTTCTATATATTTGTTTTCTTCTTCTGAGACTGACTCTCAAGCAGAATACTAATAACCACCAGACGAGATCCCTTCCCCAGGTCTGCCTCCAACTTACACCTACACTATGATATCTGTATTTCCCTTGATTTTCCTTTCCCCTGCTGATGCTGAACTGAAAGCTTTGATGCCTCCTTTTTACATCATCAGCTTTCTCATTCCTTCTGGGAGGCAGGGAAAACTTACTACTCCTACTCCTACCACCACCACTTCCCATTAACAACGGCAAAACCCCAACAACGCCAGTAGTAGTAGTAGTAGTAGTAGTAGTAGTAGTCTTATATACTTTTCCTCACTGAGTTACGACGCTAACTTTCTACAGATAGATTTGCTTGAGCGACCAGGTAGAGACGTAAGAAGTACGAAGTACGGTGCCTACCTCCCTAATAGAAGAGGTAGATTTCAGTTTGCAGTGTATTTCACTCCCACTTTCTCCTCAAGTACTCACTCCAGTCAGATTTCAATCAGCAATTTCCTACACATACGTACAAGTTATACGTAAGTTCCTTTCTCCTCCGACATACTGTACTACTACGTAAGAATATCATCGGCTCAGTCAGTATCTATAACTTTATAGGTAGGGGCCTACATACGTAGGTATCAATGCTGAATGCACAAGTTCCGAGTCCTGTCGACTCCGACTTGGACAATAAACTCAACTTTTAGGAATGACTCCGGAATTTTCCACCTACAAGTCCAATGGGATACCGCCATATAATTACGTCCACCTTACCTCGACTGAGTACGTAGGTAGCCTACACTACAGAGAAATCAAGAAATGTCGTTTTAACTTCCTACCTATAGGTATATGCATAAGTACTCCCATGCCTACTGTAATCATTCATCATTTCACTGATTTTCATCGGGATGTGACGACAAAAGTGAAAATTGAGTGGTATGCACTGACAAACGGAGGAACTGCTATATAGTTCTACACATTATAGACGTCTCTAGCTAGGTATGTATGCCAATTGCCAATAATATTTTCCTTGTCGTCTACCTGGATTTACTGTGACAGCCAGACGGTAGCAGCTTGCTTCTATTCTGTTCTGTCACTGTGTAAAAGGTACAAATAATTATTGGGTAATTTATTTGTGGAAGTAAATGTAAAATTAATAGAGGAGTAATAGTTCCTATACTATAGGCACCTCGGTAAAGCATTGATATAGTAGTATACATAGGGCGTATATGCTTTCAAGTTATTAATTACTCGAGTTGGAATTTTACATACACATACATACATAGTTTGAGTGATAGTGAGCGTAGGGGAATATTTGAGTAAAGTTGAGAGAATATAATATTATAAGAAGAAGAAAGTAATAGTCCTCGGCTCGGCTACTTTCGTAAAGTGAGTCGAGCCACAGAGTGGGAGTCTATATAGTTTCATAAAGAGCTCTTATTTCTAGCACTTTAATATCACCGCCAAACGAAGGACCAACCAGCCCACCAAACCATAGAATAGACAATAGTATCCTGTCTTAGTCTGAAGACTAACATTTCTCAACTTAAATTGAGACAGCCTTGATGAAGGCAAAGTTCCCATTTACATACACATTCACCTACCTATACTTTCCTTACCACCATGATATTCTACACATATATTATAAGTGTATATATAGTGTAACAATCACTTTCTGCCATGCTTTCTCCCTTCCGCACTTCCATCCATCCTCCTCCGTAGGAAGGTAGGTAGGTACTTCCCTTTTTGCCCTTCCTTTCCCTTTGTTCTCCTTCTTTTACAGGAAAGTGACTTCTTCTCCGCTGCGGCCGCTTTTATGGAAAACTTTACTCGGGTCGGGAATGCCTTGCGAAAATCTCAAGTTGTAGTATATGTAATACTGATAAGAAGGAGGGGCGGGGCGGGGGGGGGGATATCAGTTTTTGGGTTGAGTTTCGGAAAGTCGACACAATGTTTTACACCAGGGGGAAGTATTATTTACCCACATATTTCACAGAATCAAGTCAGACTACTAACACCCTAAACACACACTAATAAGGGAAATGTAGCAGCAATATGTATGTAGGTAGTTATAGGAATACTATAGAAGGAGAAACTAGAGCAACTATTGTTATTCTTTGACTCCTGTCAACGTCTACTCCTGTAGCTGTTTCCATGTCCTGAACACAATCATGCACATATACCACCAACTTCCCCTAAAAGCAGACAGATATCTGTAATTCCAGATTTCCCCCCACTCCGTCGAGACAGACATCCTAATGAATATGACTATTTAAGACGAGGACGAAGACGAGTGGAAATAAGCCTTATACTGAGGAAGTTAGGAATTTCTTTCTTTTTTTCTTCTTAGTCTTCACCAGTAACTTTATTAAATATACATATACAAGGTAGTGACAGGAGAAAAGTGGACCAAAAGCAATGCAAACTAAAATACAATGCACATTATGTGCTCCGTACCAAAACGCCAAGTCAAAGTCAAAGTCAAACTCTCTCTCTGGGAAAAGTGAAATGAAGCATTTCATGTCCCCAGAGTTTTCGTTACGCGTCACAGACAAGACATTAGTACGTACCTATCTCTCGGCAGTAGAAATAAGAAAACAAAATACATTATTACGTACATAAGCTATCCTATACATGTACATAATGCTCAAGCTTCTTGATTTCTTGGCGTACACAAAACAACTGCTGCAAACTCAAAAACTCCTCCTATTTCTCCATCTCCACTTCTGCTGCTCTTCCGAAATAAAACTCAAGTTACATATGCATATAAGAATCTGAAACTCTGTAATAATGAATCCTGCCTGTAGCCTGGTCTCTAACTTTCATTAGCTCTCCTTCTCCTGCCTCTGATTTCCTCTCCATGTGCATAATTATACTATTCTTGAACCTCACTCGCTTCCTTGTCATTAGGAAAAAGGAAGAAGCGTAATGTTATAATGCCTTTTGTCTATACTATGTACATGTAGGTAGAAATGCTTTCAATTTCCACTTTGAATTCGGAGGAATAACATGGCATCAGCCATCAGAATCAGAAACAGAAACAACCCAGCAGCAGCAGCAGCCTCCTGATTGCTAAGTAAGATGAAGAATACAAGGCTAATTTTAGAAGAATTCTATGTGCATTCTATATATCTATGTAGTGTATCTATATGTATGACGCAGTCCTCGTCATCCCAATCACAATCACAGGAGATATCTATATAGATATAGTGCTATTAAGGAATAAAATACAGACCGAGGGACGGACTCAAGGGCAAACAACATGCTCAGATTGAAATTGAATGGGTATCGGCTCCATGGGCCTGGCTACTCGTAAGGCATCATCGGCCCCGTCCTGACTGGATGACTGACTGACATGAATAAAGTTTGAAGCATCTTTTTGTTTGTGCTCATCGGAGGTAATCATGATGATAATAATGATGCAAAGGCCCACACACACTTCATTCTCGTATCATAACATGTTTCATCAGATTAAGTCATAGACCGTGCCATTCAAAATGGGAGGATACGCTAACATATATAAACAATTACCCAAAACTTTTCATCATCAGCAGGGTCTGTACATACATATAGTTGGATATAAACATCCCGCATATAGGTACTTCCAGAAACCACAAACTATAACAACCTCATACTTCCTACCTATATACATAATACAACGATACACCAAGTCAGAAACAAAATAAAGTACGCACATCTGTGTAGTTACGCGAGTACCAGTATTTGAGAAAATTCTTCCTCGAACAATACGTAGTACACATAGTAGAAAGTAAAAAGTGTAAAGTATTACACATAATGTACATATTCCACTTTTGAAGACCCCACAAAGCACATAAGTTAAAAAGTTGGGAAGTTTCCTCTCGTGATGATGACTTATGAAAAGTCCTGGTAGGTCTCATATTATTTTCTTCCCACATAAAATATATTACAAATGTAGGTAAGGTATATACATATATAGACACTCTTACTTAGACCTTCTTGCTACCCTATATCAAACTTCCCGAGCTCGACTCCAACTCTCCTTCTTGAGAGTTTTAAGACTTGTGGGGAAACTGTATAAGTTGAGAAAAATGACGCCCAGCCCTTATTCTCTCGCTAAACGGTAAACATTCTAAACACATAGACAGAATATAAATGTATATAAAACTAGGTGGCAGAGAGCATGGTCATGACATGGCGGCGGGAGCATAGTACTATTGGCACTGACACACTGGTTCCTGCTCCACACTCGATGTGGTCCTGGTCCTCGTGGATGGGTCTGGGTCTGGTGCTGGTGCTGGTACCGGCATAGGCATCGGACCCGGACCCGGTACCGGTACTTGTGCGAGAGATATAAAAGGAAAACCGCAGTAAACCTCCCAAACTCAAAGTCACGCCAAAAAAAAAGTCTCAAAAAGTTATGGATAATAATATTTGTATCTGCATACAGAAAAAGAGGAAAGAAGGAAAAAAAAGTAGTAAAAAAAAAGTTTTGAGGAAGAAATACTCACTTAATAATATTATGTAGAATATATAAGAAAGAGTATGAGAGGATGGAATGGAATGGATATAAAGGCTCGATGAGGAGTTTGGATTTGGAAATGAAATGAAAAGGAATCAAGATTAAAAGCCAAAGCCATCTGGAAAGCTCTTCTAATCCACTTCTGTGTACACATTTCATGACTGACATGAATTCATCTCTGAATCTCTATCTCTTGTAGGTATATACCTTTTCTTCTTCTTCCCCTTTTTTTTTCTTTTTAGGAAGGAGGGACCTTAAGAAATCTTTAACTTTAAAGAAAAAAAAAAGTATATGAGAGATAGAGAGAGAGAGAGAGAGAAGAGTTGAAATTTAAAATCGAATCTTGGCCTCGGTTTCGACTGACTGTCGTAATTGTAGAAACATCTTGAGCCACATTACAGCACCTACAGGGTCGCGTCGCAGTCTCGCTTGTTATCCATTCCTACCATATATCTGTACATGCTGCGTCCATGTATGTCTTTATGCCCAGGTAACTGTTTACAAATGAGCCGTAGACACAACACACATACACAATACACACTTGAAGTTGAGGCTGAAGCCTGTCAAGAATTTCAACTGTTGACTGTTGCCTGCCTCCCCATTATACGCACCTATCTCTCTCTCTCTCTCTCTCATTTACAATCAGAATCAGTTCTACATAATATTCTGTTCGGATGATGCATGCCAGGCACAAGTACGTACCTATCTACCTACCTAACTAACTACAGCCACAACCACAATTGTCGTCCACGAACAATCCCTATATAAATTAACTAGGATGGTAAAGTGAGTGAGTGCGTGGAATGCATAAAACATTCTCTCAATCACAGTCCGCACGCCTTCCCCATATTCGTACTTTTGCGGTCAAACATATAGAGTGAATTGAGGCTCAAAACGTGAGGAACATTTGGAACATGATGATGACGATGATGATGATGATCATGTGGAATAAATAAATCTACAATCTACACAAAAAACCTCACATTCTCTCACAAAGTCACAAAGGTATGTTACCTCCAATACGTAAGGTACTTATTATTTTCTGACTTATTACTCATTTCTATATGGAAGATGCACGCCTCCTCCTCCTCATACTCATTTAATTCTATAACCTGAAATCAAAATTAAATTCAAATACTGTCCAATCTAAAGCATCTAACCATCTAACTCACTTAACTTTGAACTTTATAGGTTAATATATGTATGTCTTTACGTCCACAAACACTATTTCGACGAATCTAAAGGAAGTATAGCCTATCTACCTACCAATTTGAAATATTCAAATCGTTTTAGAAAACTTAAAAAGATATCCCTCTCTCCATGTAGCTGTATATAGAGATTATCCTGTAATTTTAAGCCCATGCTGACTTTGCATTAAATCTTAAAAAAAAATTATACAGAATTGAGATGTGATTTAGAATGTACCTAGGTACTGTAGTTTGAGGATTGGGGAGCTCCAGGGCTGTAGTATGTGGCAACATCTATAAAATAAAACTAATCTGAAGATCACACTTCATTCTTTCATGTCGTGTCATTCAGTCTTCTTCAAAATTGAAGGCCTTTTTGCTCTACTCTGTTACTGGGACTGTCGTCGTTGTAAACAAGCTTCTTCTACTTTTTTTGAGTTGAGTATCGGCGTAGGTCGTAAAACTAAGTAATAATTCATTATCTTTAGGACAGACAGTAATGTCACTTGGCAACTCAAATACAGAGCGAGCACTGTATGAAAATCGAAACAAGACGTTTCACAAATAAAATTGCACTATTTTTATGTTAGCCAGCCAGCAGCCGTATACAAACAAAAAGGAAGAAACAAAAACAAAGGAGAGCAAGAAATATTGCATGTTATCTAAGCGCAATGAAATACAATGCTATATTATGTGTATGTCAATCTACTCCCAACCCATGTACATCCTTAAATCCAATTTACTGTTTACTATTTACAGAATTTTTATTTACTGTTGTTTCCTTTTCTTTCTTTTTTTTTTGCTTCAGCTAACAGGTTCTTTATATATATAGACCAAGTCCAGGCCCAAAGTATAAAATAAACTGAAACAAGAGAGACACACATCGATGGAATGGAAGACGCACAAAAAAAATCAAATCATTGATTGTCACAGGAGAGTATGACAAATAGACTTTCATGCCTCTGCCTGTATATCTGTATAGATATAATACCAATTTGTGTAAATGTACAAACGATGTTTGGATTTGGAGACCAGCTGCCTTTCGTCGCCTTCTTTTCCCATATCCCATCCCATTACACTACCTACGTACCTACTTAAAGGTACTAACTGAAGATGAAGACAATCTCTACATATATAGCTGTAGACCGAGTATAACCGAGTGAGTGGTTCAATTGTTGAAATGCTGTAACTGGACCGGACCACTGGACAAATAATGTAGACCACCTTTATATCCTTTATCCATGGACTAGCAGTTGTCTGGAATCTGGATTGGAATGTAATCTTTCCACGATCATGATCCACGCTGCTAGTTTTTGCCGCCTATGACGCTTCTTCAAACTACTTTCATCAAAGAGATAACTTCACTAGTGAACTGACAGCGACAGCAGCAACTGTCTTCTCTCCGTCTCCGTCTCTCTTACGTACTTATTACTTTTCACCCAATTTTATGACTGCCTCCCTACAACCCATTAACTCAACTGTTGTCTGTATTTGTACGCGTTTCAAATTTCGACAATTATCACGTGAAATGGCGACACTTTTCCTCAACTCACAAAAAAGAAGAAGACATCGAGACATGATAACTACACACCTACACGACATGAGTGTAAAGAGCCCGGTTACGGCTTCGGTTTCGGCTTCGGCATCCGCATGAGTTGTTTTTTTTAACGCAAAGAGGACAAAGAGGGCCAACGACTTTTGACACTAACAATGTTTGTCAACACAAGGCGCAACATCCCTAGATTTACAACCAATCCAACTAACAAAGCAAAACCAGAAGGATACCACCACACATTTATATAGCCTCCACTCCATATTTCATGATCATGTAGCTGGCGCGTTCTTCTCCCCTTCAAAGAATTTGTTTCAAAGACTTTTGTTGATTTGTTACATCTGGCAATTGGATATAGGGCTCTGTCACCGAACCACCCCCACTACATATTTATGTAGGTACCTATCCTACAGACTATAAAAAAAGAATTCGCTCAAAAATGTATGCATGTATTTTAGTTTTATAATAGAGGATATATAATTAAATGCATGAACTGTTATTCTGTTCTATTTCCATTCGCCTAAATATCACCTAAATAACTACAAACTTGCATAGAAATGTCCACATTTAAATGAGACATCAAAATGTTCGTCCAAAGCAATTTCAAAGTGTCGTGATATTCCCGTCCTTGGCATGATACTGTCAATACATGCAGAATCTCACATGCAACAAAAAAAAACTGCCGTCTATATACAGTGCTCCATAAATTAAATAATTGCATGCGACTGAGTGAGATGATGTGAGTGCTCCTTTAGCGGGTACAAAATATATAAAATATATGAAACGAACATAACATAACGACACAAACAAACATAATCCTCCACACAGCTGCAGCTGTATCACGCTCAAAAGCTTCTATAATCGTTAGTACCTATGCTTATACCTACTTAAATTTTATGTATTTATTTATTCTATGATATGTTCGTATGGTCTGCGTGGAATGGGAAGGTGGACATGGATGTTGAAATCAGTTTTGTTTTGAATGCTGAATTTAAATTGGCATCGTGTTGGTTTGGCGGCCTCCGTAGTCTCCACTCATTTCAGCTCAGTGCATGACATGACCATGGAACAGAACGATTGTGGGTGTAAGTCCAAGTTCCATTAATCTAGCCTCGTACAACGTATAATTACCACTTTCTAAGGAACTAGGTGACTCAAACTTAGCGTAAGTAAAGTAAGGACCTCAAACATTGTCGACTCTAGACGATTGCATGTTCATGGTATACATATAGGGTAAGAACGTACTACAGTCTGAGTTTGAGCGCTCTGCTGAATACATTTCTCTGTCTGTGGTTGCGGCTGAATATGTAATATGAAAAGTTTTAGCAACATAACCACCACACAACAAGTACAGCGTCCACACAACAAGACACAACCTCATTTCTCCATCTCCTCGACATGACATGAAGCTTTTGGCTTGGCTTCGGCTTGGTGGGGTGCTCTGATGGGTCTCTCTCTCTCTTCTCTCCCTGTCTGTGGTTTAGTTTTTGGGAAGTGGGAAGGAAACCATATTATATACATATGCCAAATAGGAGAGCACGAATAGGAATCATCATCGCATCGTCTGTATAGATCTCTTTCCAATTTTCCTGTCATGTCTACAGACAATTTCGCTAATTACCTTCTCCCACAAGCGTGCACAAAATACATGCTTAATGTAAACTCAATCCACCGCTTCTGCCAAAACCATATGGCGATTTTTATTTTAAATAGTTTTTCGCACCCACGTACGTCTATAATATATTATACTTTCATGTATTATGTTTCTATTCCTATTTGGATAATACGAACCTCATTTCATTTCCTAATTCATAGGTTATCATATTATGTTACATAATGTTCCAGGTGGTCGTGTATTTGTATTTTAGCGTCCAATAAAAATAAGTTGCTATAGTATTAAATATCATATAAAACTTCCACAAAGGTATAAAAAAAAATCCGTGTAAAAAAAGATGTCATATGGAAGTAATGTATACTGAGCATAACCCGGATCCTGATCCTGGATCACGGGGCCACGAAGCCCTACTAATACATTTTATATTTGTCTATGTCGAAGTCAATAAACTGCCACCCATGTATTATGTACTAGTAGGTACATCCAAGTACTTTTATTTTGTAGCGTATTAGTAAAGTTTGAGCAATACATTTGACATCTGACATTTTATAATTTCACAGCAGCTTAGAAACTTTACAATACTATGTATAAATAAACCAATTTTGCTGAAAAAAAAATCCAGACACTATAAGCTTGCATGTAACAAATAATATTAATATTTGCGAGCGCCACATAAAGAAATTACTACCTACCTACATAGTCACCCAGACACATTCTATATTAAATATTGAATGCAAAAAAATAAATAGAAATCGAAATTTTAGACTGCAAATGCAATTATGAACTTGGGGCACCGCTTACAGGGAAATGAGAATGAGGTCTGCGCACGGTACTCTACCCACTACATTGTTGTGCTCGTTCTCTTGGTTTCGGTTCACGTGGAGCACGTGTCACATGTGAGATTGCGAGTCCCCCAAATCAACTAAAACTCATGTGGAGATAAAAGCAGGAGGTACTACCAAATGGAGGAGATGAAAAGAGCATGTAATCAGTAGAACTTGATGGAATGAAACCATAGTAGACTAAACTGTCAGTTATTTTCCGATTTTTCTTAATACTAAAAATCCACCACTAACTAAAAAAAGCACTTCATTACGTAGGCACCTACTTTGATCTACAATGCATATGCATTAGTACGTGGTACATAGAAAAAGTTATACTTCCCGAAAGATTGTCAATGCTATGACGTGAATCCAGGAGATAGAAAACACAAACTCAAGACACCAAGATACCAAGACAAGGCACAATCACTTTCAACCGCCCCGAAGAAAATGAGATGGAATGAGTGGTTGAATCTCTGTGAAAGTGAAACAAAATGCATTTCTACTGCTATGCTCTGGGAAAAAAATTAGGGGAAAATTAAGTACACGCATTATGCCAAGCTTTTTCTCTCCACAAACTCTAAAACATTCTCTCCCCCTCTCGCTCTCTCTCTCTTCTTAATTCAAAGTAAAAGCCGAGCCAAAAAAATAAGAACCTAAAAGGATATCAGTAGATTGCGTGAGAAAAACTGTGAGGCGAGAAAAGAAATGAAGGAATATGGAATAAAAATGATGAGGCGGAAATCACGAGGAACTGAGGCGAATAAATTGATGCCGCCGCGTCTCTCTCTCCCTCTAAGAAAACTAGAGCTTCGGATTTTTCTACTAATCTTTCCAAAATACAAAAACTCAAACTCGTTTTCTTCGTTTCGCCGTCTCCTTTTCTTATATGTCTCTTGGCATTGGGTTCCAAATCCAAACTCCAATAACTTAAGACACAATCCACCAGCTCACCCACCCTCACGACTATAGGAAATCATCCCAGAAATTTAAAAATCTAAGGAATAAACGTGTGCGATAAAGACTATTACGCTCAGGTTCTCATCCCGTCTGTACATATACATATACTCCTATTCCTATTGATACTGCTCTCGGGGATCCCTGAGCCGGAGCCGGCTCTTCATCGAGCCTCAATAAAACAGGACATATATAGCGAGGCATATCTTTTCAAACCTTCCGACAGCCTACCTCCATACCCTACCTATAAGTACACACATATAGTTACTACATTGGGGAAAAATTGAAGGCGGATTAAATCAAGGCATGAACAGCTTTCTTCACGCCGCAATTCCATTGCCACAGCCATAATCATATCATGCCTTATTCAGAACTTCAAACGGCATATTATACCGTATCCAGGAAGACAAAAAAAAAATCTAATAACCAATAATAAGTCTATATATATATATTTATACTAAATTTAAATATTTCTCTGGCTCAAGCCTATAGAATTAACTGAGAATTATTCCGAACCTCCGTCAATAAATTAGAACTATATACGGGATCGAACTTACAATAAAGATACCTATACCCCTGCGCCCACACACATCTCACATTAAGCTCACAATCCAGAAGAGAACAAAAAACTACAGATACATGTATAGGTACCGTAAAGCTTCAAATAACTCCCCCCGGGAGTTAGCTCAAACTTCGCCTCAAACCCCGGGAGTTACAAGGGACCCGGGAGTTATTAGAGACCCGGGAGTTACGTGGAAGTTTTGTGCGGGGTAAAGTAAAATGAACTTGGTATCGACGAGGCGGCACTAAAAAAAGTTACTGTACTATACAAAAGCACAGGGGAGTTGCT
>JAQFZE010001743.1:0-16738 GCA_034695245.1 Dicyrtomina saundersi | reverse complement strand
CAATACATACTTATGACTTCTTTATTTTTACATTCGATCTCCAAACAACCATACCATTGATCTCAATACAATATACTTTGAATGTGAAATAAAGAATCAGAACTGACAATATATTGGAGGAGAACGGAGCATAAATTATTTCGGTCTCGCACCATCCATACTTTATTTTCAGAGTTTCATTAGGTCACTCCGTGATTAATGAACAATCTCATACTACTTTAATTTTCCATATTTATATGGAAGAATACATGCTACAACCGAGGACACTTTCATTGGACCATATTTTATCGAGAAAGAGACTATTGTGATGCTCAACATTTACAACATTCATCACGATCCTCAAATCTGGGGTGACCCCCAAAACTTCCGTCCAGAAAGGTTTTTGAGTGAGAACCAGACTGAAGTAATTAAGCACGAGGCCATGTGTGCTTTTTCAGTGGGGCAGCGAAAGTGTCCAGGAGAACAGCTTGCACGAGACACACTATTCTTATTTGTGGCTACCATCTTTCAGCAATTCAAACTGAGTCCGGACCCACACTTAAAAGAAATACCACCACTTCGTGAAGAAATAGCTGCTCTCTATACACCTGCTAAATTTTACATGGTTGCAACTCCATGTTAAGAACATAAACTCAAAATCAATTTGAATTATTTTACAATGGTTGAATTGATGTTTAAACATTCAATAAATGCTATCATTTTGAATTTGTTAATGTTATTATGTACAAACACGGGACTACAGATAGTAATACATTTAATGGTTTGTGTGAAAACATTCAACTGTTGACCCACTTAAAAAAACACTTTCACAAATTGGGAAGCTTTTAAAGTAGGTAGCTTTATTTGAAATCCACACTTTCATGCAAACTTGAAACACAAGGCCTCTAAATCAGTCATCAGTCAAATCTAAAAAGTTTGTGGGGTTAAACTGAGTACATAGCAAGTAGTAATATTTTTTACGAATTCTGCAATGAATTTAGTCAAGCCAAAATTGGTAATTTCGATAATTGTTATGTTTGTAAATCTCTGTTTGCTCAACTATAACGAATGTATTAAACTCCCAGTTGAGGAACAAGAAAGTCTAACAATTCCGCACAAAAATTGGATTATCAGCTGCTCACAAAGTGCAAAGGCCCTGGAAACACTATTGTACCCTGTAAGAAATTGCCAAATTTTCATAACAAAAAACTATAACCGCAAATTAGACGAAGTGATGGACACCCTTGAAGAATATATTATCCGAACAATTCATACCCAACATGCTGCTATATCTGTGAATTTTCATAATACACATGAAAAAATCATTGTCTCTTCTTCGCGAAGTGGTAAATACGGAGATAGCTGTTTTGTACACTTGTACATTTTTGGAAACTTTAGTTGGAGGAACAAAAAACCTTTGACTGACAATCAAAAGATTACCAAAGAATTAGTTAAATTTTATCAGTATATCGGACAGTCCGTGAACGTTGACGTGGATATATTTATTTTCTTCCAACAGAAAATCCCACTGAAGCCATCACCGTTTGACAAGTATCAATTTTATTTCCAACGTAACCCAATCAAAAATATTTTACTTTTGGAGTTTGAGCTTCTACCATCAATACAAAAGGAGAATAAAATTTTAGCAATGGTGACGACTCAACAAATGACACTTGTTTGTTCTTTACACTGGGTAAAGTGCAGACCTTTGATGGACTCGGAATCCTTTCGATGGGTTTGGAATTTGGAAAAAATCAATTTTATAATATTTCAAAACAAATTTCATAACCAATGGAATCATAACACAAAAAACTTTGACTTGTTCAGAGTACTCTACCAAATTCCAAGTGTAAGCTCGGAAAGTAATACAAATATGATTTCGCTAGATTTTATAAATAATTTGAACCGAATCCAAATATTCTTGTATTTTCAACCAGACGACGTTTTTGCTAAGTTTCTAAGTCAAATTGGGCAACACTTAAATTTTACGTTGGGTCAAACGACAGGTACTGATCAAGAAAATGTCATTTTAATATTTGGATTAGATTCAGACTATTTTAGCTACAGTCCAAAGAAGCACATTGTTATGTACGATAATTGGGAATTTTACATTGTCTACGGGTCACGGGATGATATTCAGAGCAATGCATGTTTTGTGGACATTTTGGCGCCATTTAGTCTTTGTGTTTGGGTTGCACTAGTGCTATCAATGATCTCGTACATGCTTTTGATTTAATTAATGTACACAACCCAAAACCTAGACTTGGTTTTTTTTTCTGCCATTTTATTAGCACTCAGACCATTTTTAAATCAACCACGCCCCATTCATACACCTTCTGGGCAAGGGCTACACGCCTGCTGGATTATAATAGCATTTGCAATACTTAATTACTACTTGACTGAACTAAAGAGCAGCGTCACGGTACCCACTCAGTTGAAATCGAACAAGTCCTTTAATGATTTAATTAGGGAGAAATACACGTTCATTTCCTCAAGTTTGGAGCAGTCTAATTTTTTCGGAAATGAGTACGATAACAAGTACAAAATGTTGCAGACATTAAACCACGATAAATTATCAAAGATGTCAATAAGGCACGAAATAATGGTAGGGAATTTAAAGGATAATTTAAGAACTAAGGATGACTACAGAAATGTATTTCGAAATGGGCTCAATGAGCCTATGGCTGCAATTTACAGAACTGATGAACTTGCTCCGCAGCTAAAACTCCTACCACATCTTTTAGGAGTGAACTTGTTCGTCCTGAAAGAAACATTTTTCCAGCATCGGTTGGAATGGACTTTTAGAATGGTGAATGGAGAGCAGCCTATGAAAGTATTTACATATCTTCGTAGTGCAGGTGTATGGAAATACTGGTGGGATCTAAGAAAAGTTATGGTTACAAAAGAAAAAAGTAACAAGTTTAAAAAATTATGGGCAGAAGACGAAGAAGAAGACACGGTCAACATTTACGAGGATTTGGAGGAAACTAGTGAGGAATACGTGGAAGTTGAATTTAAAAATAGAAGGAAGAAAGAGGAGAGCAGTCGTCTTGAAAATGTCAATGTTCTTATGACTAAAAACTTTAATGCTGGGATGACCAGTGTAAAGTTAAATGATTCCCTTACTAAAGCTGCGTTTTACGGTTTTGTTTTTGGAAACTTTGTTGGAACTATAGGATTTTTGTTTGAGATGTGGAAAAGGCATAAAATCGTACGCTGAAGCGTGCGACATGTAAAGTATTTTATGTATTATCTGATGCTGAAGTCTATCGTCTAACAATTAGTTAATGGCCATTTAATATAAAAAGTTGAAACCAAAAATTGTTGAGACATTATTGCTACAAAATGTGAAAAAAAGTGTAACCATATATCATTAATGTTGGGAATAACTAGAATGTAGATATCACAAGCTGTTTAGTAATTGCGAAAAGAAACTTTCGGAGACCTGTAAAAAAATTCGATTGGTGAAATCTACAAAAAGTGGTAATAATTGGAGTGGTAAAGTTCATTGCTATAACGTACAATTTTTGCATATTCACGAGGCGCTATAATTTAGTGCAAAACCATAAACCATAATTACATACATGCTACGCTTTGGAAGAAAAATTACTTATGTTATGATGAGTCAATATAATAAAAAGCAAAAATTCATTAATTTTGACATGCTTGACAGTTTTTGGGGCACATGATACAAAACCTAAAACTAAATAAAGTCACACACGAGCGTGCAAAACGAATTATGTAACAAAACGTACTATCCCTAGATTTCTTTCTTTGCTTTTGTTGTTACAATAATTGTTTATTGCCCTCTATGAGTCTTACAAATTGGGATAAGTTGGCGGAGTTTATTGAGATACTGGTATGATAATCAACTCAATTTACTTTAATCTTGAAGCGACGTTCATAGAAAAGAGTCATTTAAATTTTTGAATCCACACTTTCAACACGAATGTTTTGTACTCTTAAAATCTACGGTTAAAAATAGGTGCATTTAACACCGTAGAATTTTATCCCGATTTCGGATTACAGAGGTCTACATTTCAAATAGAGAACCGATCTATTTGAATCATGGAAATTTTGACACTGGTGTTAATAACTATTGCACTTTCTGCTACGGTATTGTGTCAGCTTCGGATTTACGCATATTTTAGGGCCGACAAGAACAAAACTAAAGATACACTATACGTTCAAAAAGATACTCAATCCTTCAAACAACTTCCAGGTAAATATTTTTTGGCAGATAAAATTATCTAATCATCACTATGCAAAAAATATACTAATAATAGGGTAAAATAATTATGGATTTTCACTTAGCAAGTAGTGTGATTTAATTTATAATAATCAATAATATTTTATTAGAATTCCTCTGTGGGCACCTCTTTTAATGTGGTGGGGATTTACCACATTTCTTAAGTACATTGGATCAATTCACAGCATCTGTCAAGTCAAGTACTGGAAATGGAGATGAGTTGTGAATTTGTGAATTATTATAAAAGTATTATTTATTTGAAGCGAACCAACAAAAATACAGCTGACTCAAGGAAGTCTAAAACTGTATGGATATGCAATAAGTGCGACAGTCGACTTACGCATTTAACGCATACGCATTATTACGCAAAAAAATAAATTATTGCTTCACTTATTTAGTACTTTTTTTGTCTGTCTTTTAGATTTGCATTTATTAATGATTACAAGTTGGGCAAAGAACTTTTCAGAAATCCAATATTTTGTGGCAAGCAAGTCTCTGAGCTGTTTCTTATGTACTCACGTGGCCAATACGGTAAGCAATATTAAACACTGGGTCCACAAAGCGTTTAGACCCCCTTCTTATTGATTATAATGACCATACTTATAATGGCAGTACTTTTCCCTGATCATGCAATTAAATCAGATCAGAATATTACATGAATGGTTCCAGGTATCCTAAATTCGCATGGAAATGAATGGAAAGAACAAATGCGCTTTTGCCACCCTATTTTAAAAGAATTAGGCTTCGGCACGAAATCAATGGAAAAAATTACAAAGGCTTATGACGCAATTGATGCACTTGTCACTGGCAGGTTAATACATTCAATGCGAAGGCGGGTATCAGCAGTGATTAAAGCAAAAGGAGGTCCAAAAAAGTACTGACTTAAGTCAAAATGTAGTTTTGTTTCAAATTTGTATTTTTGTATCCAAAAATTTCGTAATAAACTTTTTTTTATTTACTTTTAAAAGCTTTTCAAAAACATGTAACTAGAACATTTTACACTTTTGAAAAACATGTAAATAAAACATTTTACACTTTTAAAAAAGTGTTTTTGAAAAGTGCAACATGTTCTGGAAATGGAATTTGTGTTAAGTCTTTTGTGGACGACCCTTAAGTGTACGTGATGAGTACAATACAGTCAGTAACGCACCACCCCCACCTAGTGAATAGGACAACGCGGAAGCGACCTTGACAGCAGCTACCAATTGAATGGACTTTCATCAGAATGACTTTATGAATCGTATGGACTTGCGACAGAATGACTTTTCCCCAACCCTATATACTACACTCCCGTAACAGAACGTAAAAATTCACCTTACGTAAAATGATAAACTTTAAAAATGACACGATTTAAAGTTCATACCACATTATCTATTTGTTATAATGAGGAGAAAATGTAAATTGCAACAGTGATTTCGTCCAAAACAAAACGTTAATTTAAAAAAATAACGCGTAGCAAGGTGTAGTACATGCGTATATTGATCATTATATTTCGACTGATTGTACAAATTTGGTGCTGTGCAACAACGTTGAGTTACTTTTGTAGTACTAATATTTAAAAAAGTGTCCTTATAGCTTAAACGTTCAAACTTCATTCCAATCTCCCTAATTTTGTTGGAAAATAGTCGTAACTGGAATTTTTATTAAATCCTGTGTTCAGCAGCAGTTCGTAATGGCCAAGAGAAAGTTGGTAGATTCAGGCAATATACTGCTTTTTTTAAAGTTTAAAGTGTACAAAGTTTTAAATGCAGAATGGGGGACTGAGTTCTCTGTACTTTGGGAATTTTTGGAATCTTTTGTGTACTACCATGAAGCTGCAAAAAGTTTTCATAAGTGCTTCGCAGCGTTTTGAAAGTGAAATATGTTTTCCTATGGCCTATGATCATGTTATAATAATTTTAATAAATCATTCAATACATTTACGATCGGGTGGTATGATTGTATTTTTATTTATTTAGATAATATAATATAGCAAAGCAAAACAAAAAGCGAATTTGCTAAATATTTAAAATTAGGTTAGGCATTACCTAACGGGCTGTACAGTATTTATATTGAATTCAGCCCCCAATAACTTAATAATTTATTTTATAGTTCGATTACATTATTAAATAATTGGGGGCTAAATTCAATATACATCCTGTTCAGCTCGTTAGGTATTACCTCACTTAATTTATTGGTAAATATTCAAGGAATTCACTAGTTCCTAGTACTGCTATAATCAGGTAAACGTATTAACGTTCTCTAATCTCTACTGCTACATTTTGCGTAGTAAGACTGTTAGAATATACGTGTTCACGTTCGTAGATTCTACGTGGATCACTGTTACATTTTTACTTTATCCTGATTTACATTCCTATCTGTCAACTATTTGACGTTATTTTAGGCCCCTGTATTTTCACGTGCGATTTTACCCAATCTGCAGTTGAAATTACATTAAATTCACGTTACTATTGCATGTCTTTTAGGAAAGTGTAATGATTAATGTACAAAAGCTCATAACTGAAAATATTGTGAGCAAGAAGACGCACTGGCACATGGTGCGTACTATACATGGGCACTATGGGCAGACAGTTATATGATGTCTAAAAGTGTAACCTTCTTTCTTATTATAAACACTTGCATAGAATTTAAAGTTTTAATTATTTTCGAATTTAGAGTGCAAATTAAATCCAAGTATGAAACATCCATGAGCCGTAAATGGCTATCTTAAAAGCGATCACAAGAATTCTTAAAACTTATAAAAATTTATATTTTTCTGTTTTTTTTTGTGTGAAAGTATAAAAAAACCTTAAAAATGGCTAAAAGGCGCCTACATAAATACAACCAAAATTCTTTCGAATTGATTGTTCTGAATATTTTTAAATATCTTGAAATAACGTATTAGGCAATCATTTAAATATAACAGATTCAAAATTGTATGAAAATTTGATATATACTGTGAGAGCTATAGAGCATATAGCTTCATTTGATTCGGTTTGTTCAAGTAAGCAAATGTATAAGCATTTTTATTGTTCCTCAAACTACATTCATTGGGTAGTTTATATAAAATATTGTTATTCTCTCAACATAAAATATTTATACGGTTCAAAAAATAGGTTGCAACGTTTCACTGGACTATTTGTTTATACATTACTAATTATTTCCACTTTACGACTATTAACAACCTGCATTTAACCTTATTTTTCACACCAATTCTAATAACCGCCAGGTATTTTATTGTAAAATTATTATATTCTATACCTAACTGCATAAACATGCTTCAATTATGTACCACATATATTAGGACAATATTTTTCTTGTTGAGTACGACTGGACGGAATGTCTATTACGCTAATGGTTTTTGTTACTCTATGGACAATTAGGAAGGTTTTTAAATGAAAGGCGGTTCTGTTGATCTTATGGAAGGAACGAAAAATATTTTTGTGTTTATTTTATAGCGTCCAGAGCAGAAGAATTTGACCCCAATTTATGGCCTGTAGAAATTAGAGCCCATGTTAAATACCTGCTATACTATCCAAACGCTCTGTAATTCCATGCACATCTGTATAGGTATGCTAAATATACCCAATACATAATAAATGCTGCCCTTGTGTAGCACTTACAATTAGTTGCCTGTACCTGCATAAATATTTTACCTGGGTTTGTCCTTTGGTGTTTGGGCCTAATTTTTTCTACGACAAATAAAGCTTTCCCAAATCAGTGTCAGTCGGCGTCAGCAGTAGCCAAACAATAGACATAGGTACTTGACATTTTTAAATTAAACCTTCCGACGTGATATTTCCAGTCGCTTCATGATTCGTGCAATATGTGTGGCATTGCTCATTTAAAATTTTTACAATTATTTCTGTAAAACAGTACAGGTCAATAGGCTGCCTAATTGAGACCGTTTTTTCAGTTTATAGTTATGTGTGACTAGTGTGACGTGGGGTGAAGATATTGTGGCAGGATGGTCTGAGTGAGGAATTTAAAAACAAAATTGTTAAGTCTACACACCAGTTTACTTGTTAACTTCACTAAAATTCCTCATTTTTGTACTAAATGAATCATTCACTCATGTGCCGCCTCCAAAAACTGAAAGTTGTCTGAAGTTCAAGTCATCCAGACTGTAACCTAAAACACTTGCGTACCTAATTCAAAATGACAACAATTAATTCAGTTATTTCAGAAGCCGTTAAAATAAATAATAAGTTTCTACGTAAGTTTCGTATTACTAAAGAAATTCAAATCAATCTTGTCAAAATAAAAGTGACTACTATTGGTCAAACAAATACCCTGAATTCAATCAAATCCAGCAGATTTAAAAAAAGAAAAAAAGTGTATCAATGTGACGAGTGCCAAAAAACATGCAAAGATGACTTTGCGTTGAACATACATAAGCGGAGACACTCTGGTATAAAAACATTCAAATGCGATTTATGTAACTACAGTGCTGTCTCAGTTTCACGATTAAATGCGCACGCAAAAACTCACTCTAATAGGAAACCGCATTTGTGTCAATTTTGCAAAAACAAATTCACCACAAAATATTACAAACAGCGTCACGAAAAGGGCTGCATTTCAAATCCTAAGCAGAGTGATCCGAAATGGGCTAAGATATTTTTTATTTTAAGTGCTTTAAATGTGATTTATGTGAATACTCCACGTCCAAGGCCTCTATTTTAAAAATTCACAACCAAACGCACACACTGGAGAAACCAATTTCATGTAATCTGTGCAACTACACATGCTCCACTAATCCGGCGTTGGAGATTCACACACGAATTAAACACACGCGCGAGAAGCCGTACAAATGTTCTGAGTGTAACTACGAGGCAGCCGTCTACCATTCTCTTAAAAGTCATTTTCGCACTCATCACAGTCAAGCGAAGCAGCCTAAAAATTTTCCTTGTCAGCTGTGTCAGAAAGCGTTCAACACACAAGATTATTTAAATCAGCACATTATGCGGCATCTAGGAGAAAAATCGCACGTCTGTCAACACTGCTCCATGAGATTTGTCAGTAAATCGCAAAGAAATCACCACGAAATTATCTGCAAAAAGAATCCGAAACCAATTGATGCAGACTGGTTGAAGAGCCAAAAGCGGTTCAAATGCCAACTGTGCCCGTATTCAGCGACTTGTAACTCAGTATTAAAAGTGCACATGCGCCGTCATACGGGTGAACGACCGTTTGCATGCGATATCTGCGACTTTAAGGGGACCACAAAATCATCTATAAAATTACACATGCGGACTCACACGGGGGAAAAACCTCACATCTGTCCACACTGCGCCTACAAATCCGCCCACTTGTCTCATATTAGATCACATATAAAATATAAGCATACTGAGGGGGGCAAGGAGAAAAAGTACACTTGCCAAATTTGTCCTAGAACGTACACGACCAGAGCCAATCTGTACCACCACATTCTAAGCCACACTGGAGAGAAACCATTCAACTGCAGATTTTACAACAGACGCTTTACGACAAAGAGCACCCGTCATGAAATAATTTGCAAACTCAACCCGAAGCAAAGTGATCCAAAGTGGGTTGCTCAACAGAAGCGATTTAAGTGCACGTTGTGTGATTACGCAGCATTTGCAAGCAATTTAATAAAGGTACACATGACAACTCACACAGGGGAGCAACCTCACAAATGCTCCATGTGCAATTCAAAATTCTCCCTCAAGGCAAATTTACGTCGCCATATTCGAACTCAGCATTAACAGGACACCGCCACAGAAGCAGCTGTATATGGAAAATAAATTTTTAAAGGATGACGTACATTGTAAAAGTGTATAATTATTACCAGAAATTTAATGTCACAATAATATAAACAGTACTTTCAAAGCCCTTACGTAAAAACCAAGTATGTTTGCGAATTTTCAACTTCAGTTTAAATTGGCATTATTGAACGGATTGTAAATTTTTTAATTCTAAAGGAAAGTAAAAAAAAATCTAAATCACTTACCGCTTTTGTGATTTTAAAATATTCCTGACTCATTTTGTACTTGCATTAGCAATTTATTAAAGTAAAACACATTCTTATACTATGTTATTATGACAATCAATGAAGTATTTGTGTCGTAGGTACCTTCGTTTTTTTTCAGGAGATTTATATAGGCATTGCTTACTGTAAAGTAAGATAACTACTATTGCATATGTCATAATCCTAATATCTGTGTACAATGTCTGAGCCTGCATATATTTAACCTAATTTTGTATTTTTGAGCCTATATTTCTACGAAAACACTAATAAAACTTGACAGCTCGTTCGGCAAGTCGGCAAAAGATAATCAAAGTTTACATTTAACATTTACAAAATTGGTAGGTACTTAAATAAAGCCTCCAGGCATGTACTAACCTTTCACTTTACAACTGTAAGATAATGTATGCCACTGCTACGCTAATAGTTTTACCATTCTTTTTGGGTTTTAATAGACCAGTGGACCTTTTCGTGCAGTCTGTTGTTTAGACCATAGCTCCGTGCGACACTGACAAGTGAGTAGTATGAGGGCTGGAGCCAGGAATTGAATAACAAAGTTATAAAGTCTGCACATATTTTTGATAAATATCTTCAATAAAATTCCCCATTGAAGTGACTAGCTTATTACACATGTGCCGCCATTACCAACTAAAAGTTACCTATAAAGTTCAAGTTTTCCAGACTGTTGCTAAAGTTTGTAATTAAAAATGAATACAACTAAATTAGACAGTTCGGAAACCATTAAAGTCATTAGGCTTCTTCATTTGTTTCGCATTACAAAAGAAATTACAATCAACCTTGTCAAATTAAAAGTGACCAACAACATCACAAGGCCTCAACTAAACTCAACAAAATCAGTTCAATCCAGAAAAACAAAAAGATCTCATCAATGCAATCACTGTTACAAAATATTTAAAGATAACCACTCACTAAGTATCCACAAACGGGGACACTCTGGTGTTAAACCATTTAAATGTGATTCGTGTCCTTAGTCGGCTTCCTCAGTTTCAGGTTTAAATAGTCATGTCAAATACATACGCACGCAGGAAAAGGCATTTTCTTGCCAATTTTGCAGCCACAAATTTACCACATCAAATCACATGAGGCGTCACGACCAAGTTTGCAAGTCTAACCGTTCAAAGTTTGACCCAAGTTGGGTTGAGCAACAAATTCGTTTTAAATGTAATTTATATGAGTACTCAGCATACGAAGCTTACAAATTAAAAAATCATAAAGAAACCCATACACAAGAAAAACCATTTTCATGTACTTCGTGCAACTACACTTCCTCCACCAATCAGCAATTACAGAATCATATTCGAACTCAACACACGGGCGAGAAGCCGTACAAATGTTTGGAGTGCGACTACAAAGCAGCCGTTCCTCAGTATCTTAGAAATCATATCCGTGTTCATCACAGTAAAGGAACACGGACGCAAAACTTCCCTTGTCAGCTCTGTCACAAAATGTTTTTCACAAAGGCCGATGCGAACCATCACATAAAAAGGCACATCGGAGAAAAAACACACTCCTGCTAATACTGCTCAATGAGATTTGTTGCGCGGGCGCAAAAGAATCATCACGAAATTATATGTAAAGAGAATCCAAAACGGAACAATGCCGAGTGGGTTGAGAGGCAAAGGCGGTTTAAATGTAAATTCTGTCCATTTTCAACCCCACATAGTGTACTCTTAAACACTCACATGAAAATTCATTTACAAGATAGGGCGAGGCCGTATTATCCCTGTGAATTCTGCAAGTACAGGAGCTAAAATAGATATCTGGTGAACCAACACATGCGGACACACACTGGGGAGAAACCATTCAGCTGTCCACACTGTGAGTACAAATCCGCGTACTCGTCCCATATTCAAGCACATGTAAAGTCTATGCATGCTGTTGAGATCGGGAAAAAAATAACAGTTGTCAAGACTGTCCTGAAACATTCATGACCAAAGTCAATCTTAACCGGCACACTCACTCAGAGTCATACTAATAAAAATGCTTAACAAACAGCAGTAAGAATGACATTGCAGCTGTCAATGGAAAATGAATCTGAAGTCTAAAGAAATATTTTATAAATTTTGCTATAATTACTATATATTTATTGTGAGTAGCATTTAGAGATCGTCTACAAATGACGCCAAGAAAACATTCACGTTTTAGAACACCAAGACCCCCCTGCCTCCATCATAGGCATTACGAAAGCAGCTATCTTTTACATGACGTCTCATCAATAGGCACTGACGCTACCAATTACGGCATTTGTGAACGATCCAATATGAAAAACATTGTTATGACTCCGTACTGTAATGCTATATAAAGTTTATTTGTCAAAATAAGATATATTAAAAAATGCTAAGCAAATTCATGAATTCTATCGTAAAAGGCATTGAATTGCAAAAAAAAGTTATTTAATTTTACAATGTTAAGCAAGTTGAATTATTTGCTTAAATATTTAAGCATCGCATTTCTGAAATACTAATTGCTCCCTTTGTATAAAAAACTTCGTGGTAAAGGCATCCATATAGTAACAAGTTGATGATGGAAGGGAAAATGTTTTTTGTATCTATTCCGTAACGACCAGATAAAAATATTTATAATAATGTGCTCATAAATGGTTTGTAGAAATTAGAAATAATGTCTCATATAGTCCGTGTACTATGTACCTGCTCCACTTTAAGCTGACTTACCAATAAAATTAACCCAATATTCAATATACATAGTGCATATACTTTATAGTATATCATATTTAATGCCTGCGCCTGCAAATATATTCAGCCTAAGTTTGTCCTTCTGAGAATATTTTTCTACGAAAACAAAAACACCAATAAACCTTTACTGCTTGGTCGGCAACGTAGGTAGTCGCCAGACGCCAGACAAAGGCTCACATTATAAAATAAGTTAGCCTCCTTAGACATACATAGTTACCTTTCCCTTTGCCACTTTTGTGATGTGTACTGTTTACCAAATCCCCCTCTAAAAGTTTTACAATTATTTCTGAGTTGCAGGCAGACCACAAGACCGCTTCATTTTGTCCGTAAGTTACGTACATAATAAGTCCTATAAGACGTGGGGTCGTGGGGTCGGGGTGGAAGCAGGAGGGTCGGAGCCATGAATTTAATTATATAGTTGATAGTTGTAAAATTATAGTATATTAGTCCACACATGTTTTTACTATACTTAAGATTTGCCGAACGAAAACTTCGCATTGGAGTACTGACACATTTGCTTCTCCAAAAATAAGTATCGAGTTTTTCAGACTGTTGCCAACTAAACTCACGTGCCTAGTTATTCAACATGGAAACAAATAATTCAAAAACTTCAGAAACTCTTAAAATCAATGAGCTTCTTCGTAAGTTTCACATTACAAAACAAATTCAAATCAACAGTATAAAACTTGAAGCGACTAACATTGGCTTCATAAAACCTCAAAATTCAATCAAAACAAATCAATCGAAAACCACTAAAAAAAATTATCAATGCGACGAGTGCCACAAAATGTGCAAAGATGACTTTGCGTTGATCATTCATAAGCGAAGACACGCTGGTATAAAACCTTTCAAATGTGATTCGTGTTCCTTCTCGGCTGTCTCAGTTTCAAATTTAAATGCGCACGCCAAAATTCACAAGAATAGGAAACGACATTCGTGTCAATTTTGCAAAACCAAATTCACTACAAAATCTCACAAAAAGCGTCACGAACAAGGGTGCAAGTCGAACCCAAAACAAAGAGATCCAAATTGAGTTGAGATGCAAAGGCGCTTTAAATGTGATTTCTGTAAGTACTCAGCATACACGTCCTCTAGTTTAAAAAACCATAATCGAACGCACACACTGGAGAAACCATTTTCATGTACTCTGTGCAACTACACATGCTACACTAATCAGGTATTGGAGATTCACACACGAATTAAACACACTCGCGAGAAGCCGTACAAATGTTCTGAGTGTAGCTACGAAGCAGTCGTCCACCATTCTCTTAAAACTCATTTTCGTACTCAATACAGTCAAGCGAAGCAGCCTAGAAATTTTCCTTGTCAGCTGTGTCAGAAAGCGTTCAACACACAACATTATTTGAATCAGCACATTATGCGGCATCTAGGAGAGAAATCGCACGTCTGTCAACACTGCTCCATGAGATTTGTCAGTAAATCGCAAAGAAATCACCACGAAATTATCTGCAAAAACAATCCGAAACCAATTGATGCAGACTGGTTAAAGAGCCGAAAGCGGTTTAAGTGCCTATTGTGCCCGTATTCAGCCACTTGCAATTCTGTTTTAAAAGTGCACATGCGACGTCATACGGGCGAACGGCCGTTTGCATGTGATATCTGCGACTTTAGGGGGACAACAAAATCTACTATAAAATTACACATGCGGACTCACACGGGAGAAAAACCTTACAACTGTCCACACTGCGACTACAAATCTGCGTACTCCTCTCATATTCAATCACATATAGTTAAGCATACTGAGGGTCTGGTGAAGAAATACGTCTGCCAAATTTGCCCAAAAAGGTTTACGACGCATTACGATCTCAACATACACATTCAAAGTCATACGGGTGAGCGACCATTCAAATGCAGATTTTGCAACAAAAGCTTTGCATCCAAGAACTTTAGCACCCGCCATGAAATATTTTGCAAACTCAACCCGAAGCAAAGTGATCCAAAGTGGGTTGCTCAGCAGAAGCGATTCAAGTGCACCTTGTGTGACTACGCAACGTGTGCAAGCAATTTAATAAAGAATCACATGACGACTCACACAGGTGAGCAACCTCACAAATGTTCCCTGTGTAATTCGAAATTTTCCATTAAGTCAAATTTAAATCGTCATATTCGAACTCAACATTAGCATTCAGCTAAAACAGGACCGCCATTGAAGCAGTTGTTTATGGAAAATAAATATCACAGTAGACCTATATATTGTAAAATTGTATTGTAATTTATTATTATTTATACTAATTTAGTGTAACAACTGTATAGAATACTACAATACTAGGTGCAGTGTTGTTTTAAAGAACCGATGTAAATGTTAGTTGATTAGTTGTTTTCACGAGTTATAAATTCCAGTGTTAGCAAACATAATTTAACTAGTTGTAATAATAAATTGTAATTCTCATTCTCCAAGAATGTTAAGAATACATGAAAATAATTATCAGTATTAACTTTCAAAGTAATCCTAAATTATTTATAAATCTTTAGCAGTTGCGTCAACAGTTACTTTGAGTGCTACAAATTCATATTTTTGTAATTTTAAGCAATACAATATTTTAAAATATTTGCGCAATAGTAAAAACTAACTATTTTTGTAATATGCATGCAAAATTCAGCTATTAAGGACTTAATTCCTCAAGAGATTGAATAAATACTGAAAATAAGCGAAGATCACTATCTATATAGTTTCATATGTTAATATTACTCCTCACTCATTCACACGTTGGATAGTAACACAATTCATTTTGGCTACTGCATTGTGGATTTTATTATTCGTTTAACGAGAAAAAAAACATTCATATTTTTATACGTGTTTCTCCAGAATTAACCTAAATTTTATCTTTTAACTTTAAAAACCATATTGTATACTAAGGATGGGTCGGATAAGTTAATGCGATAATTACACGCATTATGCAATCATTAAAATCAATCAAAACAACTCGCAAAACAACCTAATAGAAATAATTTGTGAAACTTTGCAGAGTTACAAGTTAAAAAATTAAATCGGTTTTTACACACATATCACAATTAAGGATATCATAAATGGCAACATTATTGTATCGTTTTTGTTACTCACTGCGCTTCATGTCGCCCTTAATGTAATGAAGTTGCAGTAGCAACTGTAACCATAAATTCTTAATTTTCTTAAAACAAAACGCTCACTAGTTATAGTTGTTTAGTTTTTGGTAATGAGAGGAAAATGGTCTCGAAACAAGGTGGAAACAGAATGTTTGAGAGAAGAATATCCTGGTGGGAAAATGTCTGGGAGGAATACAGAATATATCCGGAAATAAAAATGTCCTCAAGAATAGAGCACGTATACGTCTTTGCATTTGTAGCATGAATTATCTGTACTTTATGAGCCAAACATATAACCACAATAAAATAAGTAAAAAGGTTTATCTTTTCTAAAATGAATTTGAATGTTAGCTGCAGCAGGGAGCCAACGCTGTTTAGGCGATTTGAGGAATGTGAATTAGCGGATCAAAAAATGGTTAAAAAGGATAAAAGTGATGCTAGAATTATTGGGTAGTAGTATAATTCGTGTGAATGTGATCCAGGTCATTTTTGAAATTTTAAAATCTGTATCTATGTTTGTACTTGCTCTAAAACCTTTCAAGTGCTACAATACGGGTAAAAAGTTTCCGTTCGATAAGGGTACTCTATTTATAAACGAGGATAATTGGTTGGTTTGTAGCTCCCGTTTATAATTTACATGAGAGTAAAATTATTGAGAACCTCGGAGAGGAATCTCAATATTAAATTGATTTAAATGCTCATGCAATGAAAGTATGGCTTGCACTTGAATGCAATACACATCTGTAA